>JANKKB010028605.1:0-15663 GCA_026225775.1 Bursera palmeri | reverse complement strand
ATCTCTAGTCCAACGATTAAAACGGATTATTTATAAAAATATATTTATTATTATTGTTTTTTGTTTTTGTTTGGACAGAATAAATTCTTTTTGAATGTGGTGTTAATTATGACATCATAAACAATGAATAGCTACCATAAACAAAAGTCAAGCACGACTGCACAAGCGCGAATTTATTCGAGTCGGCTAAGGAATGCAGAAGAAATAAGAGAACAGAGAGAGACAACAAAAAAACGAGCTAGGAAATTTCGTGTTTTACAATGCTTCGACCCTTGCTGGTGCTTTTGGTTTTAGGCTTTGTGTTGATCGGATGGGTCAACTCGCACGAAGAGTCAGGTGAGTGGGAGTGCGATTCAGAGTCGGAGATCCGAGTCCTGGCCGATTTTAAGCCAGGACTAATCACCCTCGATGGTCACGCCGATGATTGGAAAGACATTGATGGCTCTGAGTTCTCACTTCTCCCTGCTCTTGACCCTGACGAGGACCACGAGTACCAAGGTGGAAAAATGACCGTTAAGGTAATGCTTGATGCTTTTGTCTTATCCTACTTTTCACGATAAGGAAAAATATCGGCTCGTGTTTAAATTCTAATCTATCTTCAAGTGACTTACAAATTTTGTTTCTGATGGGGTTTCATGACAGGCTTTGCATGATGGTCATGATGTCTTCTTCTTGTTGCAAGTTGATGGCGAGTATGTCTACTCCAAAGGGTAAGTTTTTATTTGGAATAAAGCAAGTTACTTGATTATGTTGAAGACCGAACTATATTTTTATTTTATTTTTAACTGGCACCTCCTGATTCTTGAAAGTGAATCGCAATCAAATTCTAATGATTTTGTTATTGGCTTGATCTACTTTACTCATCAATATTTGTTGCAATCTGATCTTGATCTTCTACATGAATGAATGTTTGGTCTTTAACTGGTTACTTTTGATGACATCATACTGCCAATAAATTTTTTGTCTGCCATATTCATAAAGATTTGATTGTTATTATGTCATCTGAATTCGTATTATCCATTCCTTCTTTTGGCCGTGTGAAATGTGTATTATAGTTTTCATTCCATACTTTGAGAATTTTCTATAGAATGGAATTAGTTTGATAACTTTGCCAGTGCTTTGATTCTTAACACATGAGGCTTTTTATTGAGTCGATTTGTTCTCCATATGCAGAGAAAACAACAAATGTCCATCTGTAGCTCTCATGTTTCAGATAGGTGAAGATGCCACGTATCATAATGTAAGTTATCCTGTCGACTTCTGTGCTATGGCTATCTTCATTTTGCTCTCCATTATCTTCCTAGTTAATGGAACTCAAATTGTGAAAAAAATTTGTTTTGTAAGATGGGTGGGTGTAAAGAAGGGCCCGACTCTTGCACCAGCAAAAGTTGCAAAGGTCACGAAGTTGACATTATGCACTTCTCAATTGGAAATGCCATTCCGGGACGACTTTATGGTGGCAATCCAATAGATAACAGAGATGGAAATGGGGGTGACAGGTATATAACTTCAACCTAATTGTCTTGACCTTAATGACCGTTGTTTATATGTTTTGCTGGTAGTTGCTTATATAAATTACTTATCTAGTAATTTTTTTTTTTCATTTACTAATTTCATTTTCTGGTGAACAGGTTTGGACATCTGGTTGATGTTTATGCTTGGAACCCGCACTGTAGATACCTTGATGGACTTGGTCCTTCAGGTACTTCATAGATTAAACTATTACAGTGTTATTTCCTGATTCTGAATTAGATATGTTTACATGATGAAAAAAGAATAGATTTATCTTAAGAAAGAAAACAAAGTGGGATAAGGCACTAAAGAAAGTGACTGCAATGATCATGGAGACATCAAGTTGAGTTGAATGCTCAACTTTCCTTTAAAGTCAAATTTTAGCTTTTTAGAGAGACTCCATTAAGTGTTTCACAAACATATTTATCCACCTTTAAGTACTTTTTGAAAATATTGAAATGTGAACCACTTATTTGCTGATGTATAAAATCTCCAACAACTACCCCATCTATTTGTAATTCGTTTAACAATGTTCATTATTTTATGGGGTTCCAATATTTGTCTTCCACTATACCTGCATAAATAGCTCATATTGTTGCCCTTTTCTCTTCCTTTTCTTTTTGGCAATTCCTTTTGTCACTGACTTTACTCTTCTCCTCTTTTTAATTCCCTTTTCTTTTAAGTGCTCTCAATTTAATCAAATCCCCCTAACTGTTCTTTGTTTTATTGGTTACACCTTACATAAATGTAAACCTGTGCTTTTAGTTCATTTCGTTTGGATTTCTTTCTCCAACTTGTATTCTAAATCTTAGTATAAATTGTTACGAGTATTTATTCGCCCTCATACTTCGAGGACAAGGTGATTCAGGATAGAAGAGTATACGTTTTATGATTCCAATGCTTTAGGTTATCTTTCACCTCTTCGCATAAATATAAATCGCATTGTTTTTATGGATAAATTTTAATCTAGAAGCACTATATTTCATAACATTTGAGCAATGTTTGAAGCTAGGCACTGTAGGAGGTTTTGGCAGTGGTTGGGGTGAAATAGATCTTGCAACTTGAATGGCATTGAGAAACAGTTGCTGCGAGTCAGAAAAAAGGTGGGGAAGAAGGGGGAATAAAATAGTTCTAATTTCCACTAAAACTACGAATTTAGATATTCTCATGTGTCAGAGTAAGCGAGAGTAGCATTGGAAAAGCAAATTTCTTGCCTCTGGAATATATATATGCGATAGAAACCCTTTGTGAAACCACAACCAGTCTTCACTTTGCTTGTTGTTGTACGTAATTTGGCTTAATTTCCTACTTAATTTTTTTTCGAGTTTAAAAAATTTATCTACAAATGAATTCTTAAGGATTGGCCTTCTCCATTGCCAGCGAATGATACTAGCGCACAGAATGATTGGAGAGGAGCATGGTGGCACAGTAGCTTCAATGTTCACTCAGGTAGTTTACTATTTTAGCTTTAAGGTTTTGATATTTCAGTTGAAAATTCTATGTATTAATAATTGGTTAATCAAGGGCAGGCTGACTATTGCTTACTCAGGGCAGATATCTTAAATTGGTAGTAAAATTTGAAAAACTTATGTAGCTTATACAAAAGGCTAATTAACTGAATAGTCCTTACACATGAACATGCCTACCAGATACATTCTTTTTTTTTTTTTTTTGTCTTGTATAAGTTTTCCCTAGAACTTGGAGCAATTATTTTAATAAAATAAATGCACCAAGTCTTGGTTGTAAAGCAGGGCAAAGGTGGCCTGGGTTTGCTGTGTGTTGAAAGGCTACTGGGTGAATTCAATAAATGAATATTTTACTTGCTTATTTCTATTGACTTTTTTAGTCCATGGGGAGAGCACACTTTGGCTTTCAGCTTACATCAAGTATTTGCGTTTTATTAGTTCTTGTAACTTTCTTCGGACTTTTGTTATATTTTCATTTCCTCTCCTTGAAGTTAATTATCTATATTTTTGCTCCTCAGGTTTCATTGAGGAAGACAGTCCATATGCAGTTGGTCGTCAAAAGGGCACCTATTATTTTGAATTTTCTAGGCCTTTAAGAACCACGGATCGCATTCAGCAGGTTAGATACTTATCTTTTGCATTCAGATTTCTAGCTACCTAGGATGAAATGAATGACAACTTTTAAGCCTATCTTTAGATTCACTGAAATTTTTTTAAATTTTATATAGTTTTCTGGTACAATCTATTGCTTCTCTGTTTACTTGTTAGAAAAGGGAAGATAACAGGCTTAAACCATAATCAGCAAACGCTACTAAACATAGCCTTCTTATTCACAGTTCATAGTGACTACCTTATAATCTCTATCATCTTTTCTAAAAAAGGCAGTGAAACTAGAATATGAACTTTTTGGCTGTCTCTAATGGGCTTGTGGCTCCATTCGTACTGAGTCATTTCCTGAGATGGAAAGAATGCTTAATTGGCTGGCAAATAATCCATGAACTTCTATTATGTGATAATGCCGTTGTATTGTTTATGAATTGTTAGTTAAGAAATTACCTTGTAATGATTGAGTCTAAATAAATAGTTTTCTCAACCATGACAGGACGCTCAGCTTACAATTGGTGGATCAAGCAAGATGTCTGTTGCATTCTGGTATCCAGTTGATGGGAACCCATGGCACGGATCTGGACACTATTCTATCAACTGTGATTGGGTACCGTTGGATGTTTCTTCAGGGAGTTCTATGCTGAGTAAGTCAGCCCCAGGCAGATCAGGGGACACTGCCAGTGTCTTTGCTCTTCTACTCTCAGTAGTCTCATTGTGTGTTTGTGTTTTTGTGGGGTATCGTGTATTTAGACCCAAGACTATCCCCTTTACACCCATGGAAAACCTCTAGGATAGTTAGTGCTATAGGTTTGAGAAATTGTACTATTACTTGGATGTGTACTTCACAGTTTTGTACTTCGAATACTTCCACTGCTGCCCATTTTTTATTAAAATTCATTTGTTACTTTATCATCATCCTTTTAGTGGGTTCTGTCGCTTGTTGAAGTTAAAGAAATGAAGTGACTTAGACAAATATTTTTTATTGACAACCTCAGAACAATCAATAGCTCGAGCACTACTTGAAACTGGCTCTTCAGCTCAAAAATGATCAGGTACTGTTTGTAAACGGTTTTTCAGATAAAAAACAAGCAAACATTACTTGAAAATGGCTCTTCAGCTAGAAACCAAAACGAAATGTTTGGTTGATTCTCTCTAATCTTGTCGAGTATCACCACGAACAGACGAAATGTTTGGTTGATTCTGTCTAATCTTGTCGAGTGTCACCACCAGTTGTTAGTCATGCAACACTGCTGGGATGGGACTCTAATTTGGCCTTTGGATAAGATAGGCTGCTTCTTGTTTTAGTCATGGCATTGAGCAACTGTTTTTATCAAAGGGTTGCTTTGCTTTGTAGTTGGTTTTGTAGAGAAAACGACAAATAGGCATCTAATACACTACTTCATGAAACTATTCAGTTCTAGTATTTAAAACTCCATTTACTTGTTCAATACATTGTAACTAAATAATTGTTGTACTATATAAATAATGTAAAAGCCAATTTAACATAATTAAAATATAATTCTAGTTATAATAATATCCGTATAGTTATTCATAACTCATCCAATTCTTTACAGCAACCATAAGAAAAGATTATTTATTTAATTAAAAGTTAAATTTAAAAAAAAAGTTGTGCAATTAAATCTGATAGATTTACTATCCAATCCAACATCTAGGAAGACCATATTGGTATAATTCTGTAGTAAGAAAAAAAAAATGCTGGGACTGGCTGGTTCCCGACATCCCAAATCCAAACTTAAGTAGGATTGCGCTGTAGAGCCCAGCATCAATCTGCTATTTATTTATTTTCCTCAAAATTAAAACCCTAGTTGCTTAAACCCTCCGAGTCCGAGTGTGAGTCAGGGCAAGCTTTTGCTAGGAAGATGTCCGTCCCTTGATGTTTTTCTAATTTAATTTATATTTCCCTCCGAAGTTTTATTAATAATGCTTTAAATCGAAGTAAGAAAACTATTAATATAATTTGATAGCATAATAATTTCTTGAAATTCGAAAAATTGTGGAGGAATGGCTTCCGATGGAAGCAAGCGTTCTCAAGTTTCGTCGCTTCCGCCTAGGAAAATCAATGTCCAGAAATTTGCGGAGGCTCGAGCTTCTGAGCTGGATAGTCTTCACTCTATCGTGTCAAATCGACTGGACAACAATTTTCGTTCTCGTAGAGACAAGAGAAGAAGAACCACCGCCCATGACAATCAAGTTGCCAAGAAGAGATCTAGGAAGAGGCGTAGATTAGGAGTAGTTGATAAAAACAGTGCCTTGGATTTAGAAAAAGAGGAGAAAAAGGTTTCACGCCGTGTTCGTCGGAGAATAGAGCTTAAAAAGAATCCCGAAAGTGGTTTCTCCACTTCCGGAGACGGCACCAAGAGGCTGAGAACTCATGTTTGGCATGCGAAGCGTTTTACGATGAAAAAGTTGTGGGGCTTTCATCTTCCTATGGGCTTGCAGGGCAGGTATTGTATTCTTGCTGCTATTGCTGAAAGTTTTTGAAAAAATTTTGAATTCGTTGTTGGCATTTATAAGAGCTTGTGTTATAGATTGGCCAAAGCAGTTCTTTTAGCAAAAATAAGATTGACTTGATGTTCTTCTCATTTGTATGCGAGGAGGTGATAATGTGTTTGTGCACATAAATTTATTTATTCAATAAAATTTGTGTTTGCTATGTAGAGGAAGGGGTTCTAGGGCTTTGTTGAAGTGGGTCAAACAAGGAGTGGCTGTACACGATGCGAGCTATCATATTGCTGTCCAATTGGAGGGTCCAGAGGCAGGCATTTTCCTTCTTCTGTAACTTTTGATCTTTCAACGCCATTCTATATATGTGAACTTGAGATATGATGGCTTCTTTCAGGAACTACATAGAATTTACTGTCTGAATTGATTCTTATGTTATGTGTTTCCAGGATTCATTAATGTCAATACTACAGATGGTACTGGTGCCTTCCTTATCATCCGAATCTGAAGATGTTCTCCATTCTGTTCTGTCTGGTGTTATTTATGGAACTGCTATGGTAAACCTATTGCGCTAGGCAAATGAATGATAAGAATAAATTTGGATATGTGAACTCTTTTATTGATTATTTATTTAATTTTCCAGCTTCATCATGTTGGAGCACCTCTTTCACAGACTATTGCTCCTGTAACCTATATGTGGAAACCTTTTAATGAAGAAGATGGAGATTGTAATGGCAATTTCCACAATGCTGTTGGATCTAACGAGCCACACAAAGTTGAGTGTAATTCACGCTTTCGCCAGCTTTGGTTGTGGATACATGCTTCAGCTTTTTGTGAGGGATATGATGTCCTAAAATTAGCTTGTCAGAAACAGGTAAAATTTTGGCTCTTGTAAGATCGTAATACTTTGCAATTTTGACTGAAACTACACTAATTCTACCTTAGCAAGCTTGAACTCCCTACCTCTAATCCAAGTTTACTTGGGGAGGCTTTTGTCAAATACAATGTTGAGTTGCCTCTTGGCATAATTTTCTTTTAGTTTAGCGTGAAATTAAAAACATGAAAGTTGCTATATATATGTTAGATACTCTTGGTGTAATAAATCCTAAATTTTATGTTTTTTGTCCTTTAGATGAATGAGACTGGTGCCTTGATTAAATGTTTTTCTTTGGAGGGTCAACTTGCAAAATTAGAAGTAATTGGATTGAAGGCATTTCAACTTCTTCAAAAGACATTGCATCCTGTTACTGGGTGAGCTACGGTTATGTAGAATTAAATTACACTAGATCAGCATGTATCTTTAAAACTAACTATGTTGTGTCAACTGGCATTGCAGAGTTCCGAAGAATTTTTGGCAATTAAAGAAATGTTCAATTTTGGAGGCTGGTAACGATTCTCAAAATAGAGAGTTTTCTGTACTTGAGAATGAAGAATGCATTTCTTCTTGTGCAATTTTGTCTCTTATTGTGGAGGATCCTCGTTCATTGCCTGATAAGAAGACAGCAGATATTGCAGAAGATGAATCTAAACA
Source organism: Bursera palmeri (assembly GCA_026225775.1). Classification (NCBI taxonomy): domain Eukaryota; kingdom Viridiplantae; phylum Streptophyta; class Magnoliopsida; order Sapindales; family Burseraceae; genus Bursera; species Bursera palmeri. The sequence goes on along the minus strand of JANKKB010028605.1, from coordinate 8,085 downwards.
GCATGTTGTCTTGCCCGGAACTTCAAAGAAGAGTGAGGAGTTGCTGTCTTCCTCATGTTCAAAACTTGAAGGAGATAGCATTTTCTATTACAAAAGTTTGTGGAATGCCACTGGTGGAATAAGTCCGCCAATTGAAGAACATGTTCTTTGCATGGAAAAACATCACCTGCGTATGGATTTTCTTTGCCTTGATGATCCAAAATCAGGGACTTGGAAGGCTTCAAACAAGGTGCAGTGTTCGAGATCTTGCCCTATTCTGCTTCTAAAAAATAATAACCAAAAAGGCTCGCCCATGGGGTAATCTTTTGTTCCTGGTTTATTTTTTCTGTTTGACATCTCATACTTTATAGCTACTATCCTTTCGTCTTTGTGGGATTTCTATTTTCTGGTGCCAGTATAGGAAAAACTTGTGTATTATAGACAAGAATGTTGCATAAACCTTTTTTAATGCGTACAAATAATGGCTGGAAAGGGTAGAAACAGAACTTATTATTGTGTTTATTTGTGTTTTAGATGGTCTGTCATATTCCCATTAAGTTGGGTCAGAGTATTCTGGAATTCTTTTGTCTCCAAAGGAGCTCATGCAATAGGTCTCAGGGAGAAACACTGGATTGCATGTGATGTAAGTATGTGCACCTTAAAACTGTAGTTTTGGGCAATTGGTTATCAAACATTGTATTTGAATATTCTTTATTTCGCAGACTGGACTGCCATATTTTCCTTCAGATTTCCCTGATTGTAATGCATACTCATCCTTTATGGTAACTGAAGCTGCTGCCTCTGACCAAAAAGCAGAACTACGTCCTGCTGCTATAAGACCCTTAAGAGTTCCCACTCCACCTCCATGGAATACTGTCTGTGCTTCTTTTCACAACTCAGCAACTATAGTGCAAGATAACAAAATTCCAAGTACAGAAAGCATAGTTGATGAAAATACTTTGTCAGACACAAGTTGTAGAAGAATTGATATCACATCACTTGCCTGCCAGGGTAATTCGTTTGACAAAATTGTAGCAAGGACATCCAATGTGCTGACTTGTTTCCTGAATCAAGTCCATGGTGATCGTTTGCCTTTATTTCCTCAGGGTCCAAATCAGAGCACAAGTTTTGTGAACATAATGAACAATGACTGGAACCTTAGCCATGGCCAAAATGATATTACCCGAATTAATTATGACTCTAAATTATGTTTCCTTAGAGTTCATCTCCATGCTTACAAGGAAGGCATGTTTGAAGAGGGAGCAGTTGTATGTGCACCTTCACTTACTGATATATCCCTGTGGACTTCAAGGTACTTATTTTTTTCTTTTTATTCCTGAAATATATCTTCAAGTATAAATGATTTTTTTTTTTTTTTTTTGTAATATTTATTGAAAGAATTGCCCTAGTTTTATTGCATGCCTCAAGAAAAATGCAATTTATGCATATGTTGCAGTTCCGGAAGTGGTAGCTCTGGACTTCAAATACCTCAGTCTTCATTAAGATCATATTTCAAAGAACTACCTTCTGGTAAGTGGGAACTCCAAATACCAGAGGACTCTGCTAGTATGGAATCTCATCGGTGGCCAATTGGTTTTGTCACAACAGGATTTGTTCGAGGGAGGTTAGTTTAATCACCTTTGCATACTCCAAACTAGTGTTTTCTTCATCTTCTCTATTACTTTTCTTTGCTTATAAAATCATCAGATAAAGGTTCAACTTATATGCAGTAAGAAGCCAGTGGCTGAGGCTTTCTGTGAGGCAGTTATATTGGCTTGTCTTAGGGAGGAGCAGTGGAATGAGATGCCAGTGAAGCAGAGAAGGAAAGAGATATATGTCCTTGTCAGGAATCTAAGATCTTCAGCATACAGGCTTGCTCTGGCCACCATTGTCCTGGAACAACAGGAAGATGATGTGAACTTCATGTGAAATGGTGCTAAACTTTTGGTTTCGGGAAAATATGGTTTCCATGGTGAAGTGATGAAGTTAATTTTGCTGAGATCTATTTATATTTGATGTATTGAGGAATTAGTTTGGTGGCTTCCACCCAAACTTTGATAAGCAGTGAGAAATTTTAGATGCCCTTTGTGCTGCATGGTGGCCTTGCACTTGCGTTATAAATTTTTGGAGTAGGAATAACGTCTCCGTTAGTTTCCTGATTGAGGGTACCGATCCAATCTTCGCTTCAACAGTTGTTACAGAAGATTCACCCTCCTAGTCAAGGGGTATTAGAGAAGCAGCTTTTTTTCTTATAGGGAGAAAATGGTCTATCTATTTTATTTAGTTATTAAGTTAACAAAGATTTGTTATTAGAATATATAACAACAACCATTTCATCTAACATGCGTATTTTTTATTTGACTTTGAAGGTGGGACTATTATAGAATAAGCTTCATTCCTTGATCTATTTGCTCAATCAAACTTGTTCCTTCGGTGTATTATTTTGTATATCCACTGTGAGTTTTAGTACAGTATTTAACCTTATTTGCCTCTTTTTCTTAAGCAAAATGAGAAGTTTCAGATAATGTAATAAAGATAATACCAATTGGGGTTAGTCCAAAATACCCTTTTTGAAAAGATTATTTACGAATGATAAAATACTTCATTAAGCATTCTCGTTTTCTATTCTGAAGCCTGAATGAAGATAAAAAATACACGATTTACAGCTCATAAACTAAAAACTCCTTTTCGTCGTTTTCTTCCGAAACATCATCCCATCTCCACGAATCTTTAACAATGTCTCCAATAAACGTTTTTTTTCTTTTATATTCCATTGGACGCATAAAGAGAAAGAGTAATACTAGATTTCCATGTGTTTCTTTCGTTCTCCTTAGTTACAGTCAAATCCTCAGATCTCAAAGCTTGAATTGCTACTGTACTGCCTAGAAAAAATTTCTAGATTTATAGAAAAGCTGGTTTTTAAAGCCACGTGGATGTATATATGAAAAGTCATTTGAAAAGGAAGTCCATTGGGCTCAACTCAGCCCAGTTACGAAACAAAAGAACGTAATACTTGTACCATACCATTTACAAAAACAATCGATCGAATCCAAGAATCAAGGATCGGTAAATTGTTAAGTTTGAATTTATTCTCTCAAAGATAAGAGATTCACTGGGAGCTGGAGGAACGAAACACAGGTACTTACACCATCTAATTTGGAAACCCTCTTATTCACAAATATCTTACCTCAACTTTCCCGCTATGCTCTTCCGTTCCACTTCTAGGGTTCAATTCAAAATGAATTTAATTTAAAATCTAATCAATTTAAACACGTCATTGAAAATTTATTAGAATTTGGAGTTCATAAAACAAATTCCATATTTGATAAGAGGTTAAATTTTGTGGTTGAAGCGCTGAAATTGAAGCTTGCACTTGATGGGGAGGATTAAACCTCAAGCTTTGCTACAACAAAGTAAAAAGAAGAAAGGACCGAATCGAATTAGTGTTACAACAGTTATTTTGTTCTGTTTGATTGTGGTCTTGGCCTTTTTTTTTCTGTTCTCTACCTATAGACAATGGTCTCAAAGGTTTGTGAATCTTCTTTCATAAATTCAAATCGCTGTTTTCGTTTAATCTTTTTTATTTTTATTTGTTTATTTTTTGGAAATGAATGACTAATACTTCTGGACATGTATTTAGGTCAACCTTCCATACAGTAGAGCATGAATCAGTTATTGAGGTGACGGCAGATTTTGTTTATTCATTCTCTTATGGCTTTCTATGCATTAAATCATCATGATGGACAGTCCTTATGTCGATAATGAATTTTCTTTTTCTTGGCCTCTAACTTGTGTTCCTTTCTGTTTCTAGAGTGACACTTCTTTCATGGATTTGAAGAAATCTGATCTCCCTGGATATGCGGTATACTTCTTCATTTTCTGAGCTAAGAATTTTATTTTATTTTTATTTTTGGGATCGACAATTGCTAGAAATAAATTTGCTCTGGAATTCACTGAAACCTAATTTTTCAATTAACGGTTTGGGGCTTTTTGGAAACTTGAATTTTTCTAGTCTAGCTTAGGCATGCATGCTGCTCTCTAAAAATTTTATTTGTAACAGATGCCTCTCACGTTGAATCATTTATGACATTGTTGCGCTATTCCTTTGTATTATTAGATAATAAGTACACCAAAAGGCTCTATAACACTGGAACTCTTCAAGGATAGCTCACCAGAAGTAGTTGATGAATTCATTGACTTATGGTGAGTACTGAAAATTTTACTTTGCCTCTGTTTTAGTTTTCCGATTCAACAATAGAGTTTTTTTAATATGACTGATAATGTTGATGTCATACATTGGAATGTCTAGCACCCAATTAATATGCTCGCAATACTTGGTTAATCAGTTAAATAAATATTTTTACTAGTGACTTTTGCATTCTACTTACAAGTGAAAATACTGAAAAACAAATAGTCAGGACTATTTTGGTGTATCAGTTTGCTCCAATTCGAATCTGCATTATTAAGTAAAATATTGGATCGTTTGAAGAAATTGGCATTTCCTTATTGCTTTATTGAATTTACAAATTTAAAGATCCAAAACTTTAGAATCTGATTGCTAAATGATTGAGATTTACTGTCTGTGGACTTTCTGATGTTCCATTTGATGCTACTGGTGTCAATGTACCACTGAACATTGAGAAGAAAATTTTAGTATCACAAGAGTAATATACTTGGAATTATCCAATTAAAGGATCTATGAGCTTTAAATCTAAACAAAGCGGATAGATAACTTGATTACACATTTGCACAAGCTTGCTGTATTTTCTACACTTCATGCCTTCACTTGCTGAACTTTGCTCAGGCATAACATATTCCCTTGGTTATCCTGATAACACTATGAACTGATTGCAGTCAAAAGGGGCGCTTCAATGGAATGCTTTTTCGCCATATTATAAAGCATTTTGTGATTCAAGCAGGGGAGGTTGATAAGCTGGCAATGATTGAAGACTGGACCACAACAGGAAAACATTCAGGTCAACTTGATTCCAGGTTGCCAAGGTGAATTAAATTTTAGATTCTTACTTCATTTTGCTATGCTCTATCATGTTACCATCCCGTGAATGATGTTGTGATGGGGATTTTGGCAATGTTCAACCAGTTTGAAGCATGAGGCATTCATGGTGGGAACTTCGAAGGCTAAAAATGACAACCAAGGGTTTGAACTTTTCATTACAACTGCACCAATTCCAGATCTGAACGAGAAGCTTATTGTTTTTGGGCGAGTCATCAAGGGAGAGGAAGTTGTTCAGGTGACAAACTTTAGTTAGTTTGTTTTTGTTTTATCTTTTTCATAGATCAGCATACTAGTAGCTCTGTTATGGACTTTCAGCAACCAATTTTTTCAAGAAACTTAAGTAAGACCACTTGATTTTACATGCTCTGTATGATGTATAGGGAGACTTTATATTTATCGAGTCCACAAAACTCTTGTCAAGTGTGAACCTTTTTCAGGTTCCTTTTTTTATATAAATAATAATAAATAAAAACCCTGGAATTATGGCATGCATTATGCAAGTTCAATTTCAAGTTTGTATCTCGTTATGTGATATCTCATTTATCTTGATGCTGTTTTTTAATATACGTCTGCGAGATCTTCAATTCAGTAAGTTGCAGTTACATTTGATGTTGATCATTTTATCTTATCTTAAACTGTGCATACCAGGAAATTGAAGAGGTGGATACTGATGAACACTATCAACCTAAATCTGGCATAGGGATCACCAGCGTGACTTTAAAACAGAAAGTCTAGAGGCTACACAATTGAACAGAAGCTTTTCTACCATTTCTTGATTCTTTCAAATCCACATGACTCTACCTGGATCATCGGACATACTTGTAACAGGGACAACAGTGCATTTTTCAACTTATCAGCTGGGCTTCATCTTGGAGCAGTGGTTTATTGAGTGGTTCTCATATTGAATTAACATGATACCACTTTGGTTATAATTTTACTTAAGTGGCAATGAAATATGAATAGCTTATTAGTTCAACATTTTTGTTATAAAAATTTTAATGTGCTTCAAAGCTCAACGTTACACTGGCTGTACATTGTGTAACTAACTGGATGTAATATTCATGTGGAGTAGTAATAAGGTTAGAGAAGATATCTGCTATGTTTAAGAATGATCGACGGGACGTGGGGTGTTTTGGATTTGAGCCACGATTCATGAATGGAGTTCTGAATTAGCAGGCACTCATGATATTTAATTTGAAATTTCTGCGGCCACAGGTCCAACTTCCAAGAGTGAAGCCGTTGATGGTAAAAGAGTTACGGTAACCTTTGCGCATCGGAAGCAATTCGGATGACTACTATTGCGCTGTTTTTATTACAAAATATCTACGTTAGATTTTTTTAATCCATGGATTGTTCAGTCAATTTACATTGCATTATTGCCTTTATAAATCAATTTCTTACTTATCGAACAGTTATCTCTGCAATTTGATCAGTTTATACAGTTCCCTGTTACATGGAATAATGATTTCTAAAACGGCATTTCTTATCTGCAGACAGAACTATCGATATAACATTCGCTACATGAGCACAAACTTCTTGGCCACGATGAACATCACCTATTCGCTGTCAGTTGCTGGTCACCAAGAATTAAACAATGGGATCACCAACAATTTAACCAAGGGAAACTCTCTGTCAGTTGCTGGTCACCAACAATTGGAAACTACTAGAGATAAATTTCAGGGATACAACAATAGATTTGACTATTACGGACTGGTCTCGGGCCCCCACAATCTATCGAGGACAAACCTTTGCAAGCAAGTTCTCAAGCTCATCATTTATTTCGATATCATCTTCCTCTAACCTCTGCCGCATATCGGGCGCCAACTTGCCTGCAGCTATGTAAGTTCTCATCAAAAGATGGTAGGCTCTGAAACTGAGACAATTTTGGGACGACTTTAAAACTTTGCAAAACTCCTCTGCACCATCAACATCTTTCTCTTCCTCAAAGAACCTAAAAAATGCACTCAATGTTTCCTCTTTTGGATACCAGGGATCTTCTTTGGCTTCAGAAAGAGCTGCGTCCACTTCATTCAAAGCCAATTCCAGCTGACGAGTCCTCAAGTAATATACAATGAAGACCTCCCGAGTCTTAAAATAGGGCCCTTTAGCCCTCTTAATAGCATCATCAAATACTGATGAAGCTTCATCATACATGTCCTGGTCTAAGTAAGCACGTATAATAACAATTGCTAACCTCATATCATAACTGGAGCAACTGGACTCCCACTCCTCGAAGCATTCCTTTAACATGTCAATAGCTTTTAGATTAGCAAGAGCCTGAAGCCTGACAAGATAGCTAGTATTAGTTGGACGGAAAGCTGACATCAGGTTGTTCCACATCCGATTGACCTCACCCAGGTTAGAAGTACCAGCATACAAACTAATCAGAAAATGGTAAGCCTCACGGTCACGAGGTTTTGTTTCCTCTAGCTTCTTTAGAGCTAACTCAGCTTTTTCAAAAAGTCCAGCCTTGACATAGATTGCTGCTAAATTACTATATGTTGTCCAATTGCATTTTCCTTCACTATCCTTTGACAACTCCTCCATAACTCTCTCTGCTCCGTCAATATCATTTAAAGCTGCACAGCTTTGCATCCAGACATTATAAGTATAGTTGCAGGGAGATATGTTCCTCTGCTTCATTTCTGCCACCAAAGGAGGAACCTTCTCATGTTGGCCCAATTTCATATACGTAGACATAAGATTGTTAAAAGGCAAAGAATTGGAGACAAAGTTCAACCCATCCATCTTCTCAAATAGAGCCAATGCTTTTTCGGTCATGAGTTCCTTGCAATAACAGTTCAAAAGAGTTCCATAAGTTAATTGGTTTTTCGCTGGTGGAGGCAGCCCACTGAAGTAATTCTCAGCCGCAACTATCCCTTTGGTTTTGGCTATAAGATCTAAACGTAATGCATTGTCTGTGTAGGAGAAGTTCATTTTCCGCCTCTCCATCCATTCACTCACCTGCATGTGAACAAATAGTATACACTTACCAAAATATTAAAATGATGAGTTCACAACTATTTACATACATAGCACAACAGAAATTATAAGAAAGCAAGAAAATATGTCTCCCCTCTCTCCCCCTT
>JANKKB010028604.1:0-15661 GCA_026225775.1 Bursera palmeri | reverse complement strand
ACGATACTTGGACTCACCGAGGACTATAATTAAGACTACCTACACTTGGGTAACACTTTCTAAGATGTAGCAGTATATATTGCTTCCATTTGTCAACCAAGACTTACTTTAATTATTTTGCATCTTTAAGGAAGTATTTGGAAACCTTAAACTCTCTCTTATACTGCTCGATCACAAGGGGATTTAGAGAAGAAAAGTAAGTTTTATTCTCGTTCTACTTACTTTGATCTTCTTTTCGGAAAAGATTTAAGACATTTGTTGAATGTATTTCAACTTTTTTTTTTTTTATCAATAGACTTTAGAATTTCTATATAATCTTGAATTCATGCATGATTAGGAGTTACTTTGCCTTGGATAAGATTGATTTGAGCTTATGTTGATGTTTGAGTTTATAATTCTATTGAAATCAAAGAGACATAATGAAATTTTAAAAATCCTAGAATATTTTTGGGTTGTGATTTTACTTTGAAATTTTAACATGTTAAAACTAGACCTCTAGATATTTCTCTAGAAACTAATTTCACTCAAAAATTCAAAGTATTTGATTTTTGGTAAAATTTTAAAATTGGTTGTTCAGTTCTGAAATTTCTACAGATTTTTTGATATACCTGGATTTGATTCAATCGAATGATTGATTGGAGAGGGTATTTTCAAAAATAACCTTCTATATTTGTTATATGCTTAAAAATATTTCAAATTAAAGTGGTTTTGCTCAAATTGAAGTTCTATACGATTTGTGGTGGCTTTCTAAATTTGAATCAGTAAATCAGAAATTTCTAGTTTCCAAAATAGAGCATGGAAAACTATTTCGTTTTGACCAACTTAGACTTATTATAAAATCATGATTTTTAGTGTGATAAATCATGAGTGTGTTTTCTATTAGACTGGAAGCTTTTGTAATTCTTATACCTTTATTCGAATAGCTATGAATTTCTGAAGCCATGTTGTACTCTTTAAAACTTTGTTGGGCAAAATTTGAAACTTGCAAAACTAAGTTTGTTTCAAGGGCTATATGACCTCTTATTGGTCTGCGATATTTAAAGAAATATGGTGTAAGTGTCTAATTGAACCCTGTAAAATTTTGGTAAGCTTTCGGGTAGTTATCAATTCACTAGAAATCGGCTTATAGAGCTTGCACAAGGCTAATTTTGTAATACAGTTAGTTTTCCTCATATGTGTGATGATTCTTAAGACCTTTTGACTATCTTGAGTTAGATTAAGGATTTCTTACTAACTGGACTCAGGTAAGTAAATTAGACTTTTAAATGAAATCACAATAAACATATTAATTTTGCTGTGGAAAGTGTTTATGAGTATATGAAATTTTGTTTGATTGTAATCTTTTATTGATGTTATTTATATAAGATTTTGATTACGATCTATTTTGTATGAGAAATTTATGTTTATGACATGAATAATATAAGTTTAATGCTTTTGATATATTTTTAAGAAAAATTTATGTCTATAGGATTCCTAAATTCTCATTTGCTTAGTAGGCATTTGATAAGTGCAAATTATATATAAGTTTTAAACCTTTGTTACATGAGTTCAATGTTAGTATCTCATTATTTTTGTGTGTTTTATTGTTGGTTTTAGTGATTTCTATTTATTTTTGTGATAGGTGAAAGAATGAGAAAGAATCATACAAAAAGAGTGCAAATTATGAAGATAATGGAAAAACAAATCAATAAATAAATTTGAGTTTTTCTCCAGGAACATGTCTTGGTATATTGGGCATAACTTCTCCATCCGATATTAAAGTAAAGTAATTCAGGTGACGTTGGAAAGCTAAGCAAAAGAGCTATAACTTTTGTGTTGATGATGTTTCCATATTATGAACTTATTTTCTCCAGGTAGAGAGTCTCCGCCTAGCCATAGGATAGATCTATGCCTAGGTGCCGAAGCAGGATTTTGCATGATCTGTTTTACTCATATGGGGTAGAACATATTGGTATAAAAAGGAATGGTTTTCATAAATTGAGGGGAGTATCAATTGAAGAAGGAGAAGGAAAGATCTCTTCCCAAATCTATAGAAATTCCACTCATTAGTTTGCTTTTCTTCTTTCTCATGAACTTCATTAGATTTTTGTTTGTTATGAAATAATTTTTTTATTAAGGCTGTGATGTAGTCTAGCTTAGGGATTGATTAATTTATTTTATTTTATTAGATTTCTAGTGCCAAATTCTTAGTGTTTGATTAGTGAGGTTAATGCTTTTGCACAACTGATCAATGTGTGACTGAATTCTAGTTATAGCTTAATTTTGAGAAATATTGCATGATAATTGAACAAATAATCTCACACTATAATCTACATGTAGAATCGAGATATTTGTATGGGTTGTGTAAAATCATCAGAGTAATTCATAAGGCTTAATGTATTTAAGTTATTTAAATCCAGATTAAAGATAATTGGGTTAGGAATAACAAACTATTCTATATGATCTCGAGAGAGACTTATAGATAACATTAGGAATTACTGTTTTCAGAAATTTAACCTAGAGCCCAATTGAAGTAAAAATTAGGAGATCAATCTAGACAAGTATGGTGAAATTATAGGCTTAGTAATTTAGTTCATTGTTTTAATTTACATTTTTTTATCTTATTTTATTATTTCTTTTATTTTAATTACAATTTAATTTTGGGAATTTAACTCAACTTTCATTGATCTAAATAGTATAAATCCAGTAAAATTATTACTTAATTCATTAGTCCTGTAGGCACAATATCTAATTAAAAAATCACTACATTACTTGTTGCTATTTCGTACACTTGTAAATTTCAACAAAAAGTTTCTGGTGCCGTTGCTGGGAACCAATGTTTGACATGTCAACAAGTTAATGCTGAGCATCAAAGGCCATCAAGATTGTTAAAGCCTTTACTTGTGCTAGAATGAAAATGGGAGCATATTGCCATGGACTTTTTTGTGGGATAGCCAAAGACATAAAAAAGTTATAATTCCATTTGAGTGATTATGGATAGGTTGACAAAATCTAACATGTTCTTCTAGTGTCCACTATTTTTGCGATGGATTGGTATGCTCAATTATATATGGATAAGATTGTTAGACTTCATGAGCTACCCATGTTCATTGTTGCTGATTGAGATACAAAATTTACCTCGTTATTTTGGAAAAGTTTGCATAAGGCAATTGCTACTAAATTGAATTTCAGTACGGCTTTTCATCTTGAAACGAATGAGAAATCTGAAAGAACCTTCCATGTTTTGGAAGATAAGTTACAAGCTTATGTGATTGACTTCAAGGGTAATTGCGATTGACTTCAAGGGTAATTGGGACAAATATTTACCTATGGTAGAGTTTGCTTATAATAATATTTACCAATCTACCATCAGTATAGCCCCTTATGAAGCCTTGTATGGAAGAAAATAGAGGTCCTCAGTTCATTGGGATGAGGTTGGTGAAAGGAAAATATGAGGACCAAAAATTGTCCAACAAACTGATGAAGCTACTGAGAAAATAGGAGAGAGGATGAGAATTGCTCAAAGTAGGCAAAAGATGTAGCGACCCAGATTTTTGGAAACAATAATTTATGGGTGTAAGTGAAAGATTTCAAAGTTAAAAATCGTAAAAGTACATATTTCTGGTATATACGGGGTGACATGGACATGATGATGTCGTGTATGTGAGTATTCGGAGGAATACGAGAGTTTTCAGGAAATTAGACTAAAAATAATTTTACGTGGGTTCGTGGGTTTTTCATCTTTAGTGTCTGATCATGACATTTTGAGGGTCACGTGAGTGGGAAATGGATGAGGACGGGTAGGCGATGAGATGCCGAGACTTTGGGGTCGGGATTCACGATCGTTGAAGGTTTAAAAAATTATAGAAACACTCCCAGAACCCACAATCTATATAAACTCATAGGAGGCCAACACTTTCAGAAAACTACAGAAACACCCTTGATCATCGGAAGTCTTTGTCTCCGGTGACCGTTCATATTCCGGTGGCGTTTGGGCTTGTGGCCTATGGTATTGGATTCGTCTCAGTCACCTAAGCACTGTGGTAGCCTTCGTTTTCCTGTTCAGTGCCGGAAACATCGTAGATCGGGCCTAGACAGTTCGCTTGCGTTGACTACCGTCAGTGGATTCTAGCGTTGCCAGCCCCTGACTCCAGTGACGAAAGACTCCTCTCGGTAAGCTAGCTCTGACGGTGACCTTTGATAGTCGCTCCAACGTGGGATCATCGTCAATGAGCCCCGATAGTTGACGCCTTCCCATTCGTCAATTTGCCTTCTCCGATCTTTGACAGGCCCCGTCGATGGTCGGAACAAGTCCCCCTCGACAAGACGAAGCTAGTGGTACCCTCCATTCACCATTCCCGATGGTCGATCATATTTTTCGGTGACAAACCATGAGGGATGTAGTTATGGCAAATATCAGTCGGCCCCCTCACCTTGCCGGGTTGACGTTTCACCCCTATGGCACGCCCCCATTGTTTTGGATGTTGGTAGTTTACCCCCTACCATGTGTGATGACGTAAGGACCCCTAAGGCTTTTCAGGCTAGAAATCTCAACTCCGCTTGGTTATTATAATATAGTTTATAGATTTACAGTGACACCCTGATAGGTAAAATATCAATTTAATCCCCAGTTACCGTTTTACATGGTTATGGTCCCATGACTCAGAGGACTCATCCGGGACCACTGAGATGCATGAATTTTCAATACGAATGAGGAATAGAGAAAGGAATAGGTCTGGGAGCTATGGTTCGGATATTAAGGTAGGGTTTTTAACTGTACATTTTTATTTCGTTTTAAGTGTGTGTAGACTTAAATTATTGTTGTGGCCTAGGGAATAGAGACTGTGTGATTGATGAATAGGATGATAGATATATTGAAGGATCGGGACGTTACGAACATGAGTAAGGTAGTATGAAAATACATGGTAAGTCGGGAGATCGAGCAGACGCATATGATTGTGTCGTCGGATGGTGAATACAGAACATGTTATTGATAAGAGATATCACGTATGACCATACGTGAGGATACGACCAGAGTATAAGGATTCGTAAGTGATTATATGATAAGGAATAGACTATACACAAGTGATACTGGTATGTCCTTAGGTTGCAGAACGGGCGAGGATTAGCGTGAGACAATTGGATAGTTGGAACGTGAGACACGGTACATGGACGTACACGTGTGATGAGATGTATAGGACACGGGAAGATGGTAATGGTTCATTACAGGATGGATGAGACACGAGGGGTGTCTGTGAACGTTTCCATAAATAATGGGACTTATGGGACACGGGTAGTATGTGAAAATACATGATAGAATAATAAGATACATAAGGGTACGACTGTATAGTGATGGATGTGATACGAGCGAGCCTTACATGAGTGAGACCATACGAGCTTGTGGTAGTCACTGAACGGTTATGGTATCGAATGATATGTGCATGGTGGTGTAACCAAGGTAGGCTTAGTATGGACTACGGATGTGTAATAGTGAGACAATAGTACCGGTATACAGGTGTACAATGATGGATGTACACGTTAGGTTTGATAAGTGTATTGATCATACGAGTGGATCCCAGATTGCCTTAGTTGAGTGTAGTAGTAATCCTTGGGGAGAGGTATCACAATGTGTTTGGGATTGTTGTGCTGTTGTAAGCTGGATCCCTGAGTTATTGTATGGAGTATCTGATGTGAGTGCGGAACTCACGCGAATGAGTTGCACGTATGCTAACTGTTACGATTAGGAGTGGGAAACGTACAATAGTGTTGTTAGTGTCTATGAAAGGTAGTGAAGGTATTGGTATGTTGATTGTGATTGTGTGAGGCGTGCAAGTATGTAAAATGTTATAGAACTGTATAGTGTTAGAGATTCCTACTGGGTTGTGTTGCTTATCCCTTCCTTCACAAGTACCCAAGGTCAAGGGTTTAGCAGAGATGATCCGGAGCTCACGTAGAGGATCTCGGACAGTCATGGGTATATTTGGGTAGTTAGAGTGAGTCATTTCTATGTATTTATTAAAGAAAAATTTTGTAACCCGTATTCTTATCATAAATGTTTTGATTAAAATGTTTTATTTACTTTTTATTTTATTTATTTACATGGTCACCGCCAGGGTTCCTGTATGAGGGATTCCGAGTCGTGACATATGGTATCAGAGCACAGGCTCTAAACTGTGGACCTAGGCTATGGGCAGGGTGGTTAAGAAGGGAGTTGAGTCTTGTCTCCAATAGGAGTATGTTGTTGCTAACAGTTTATTGCATGCATGGATGGTGTACACATGTGGTGTACATGAAATAAGAGGTGTCAGACTCATGGTGTATTGTCCGAAAGTAATAGAATAAATGAGACGTATGTATAGGAGGTCACACTGGATGTTAGTAATAAGATGATGACATAAGTAAGAATGGACCTTAGATTAGCCTAGCTGCTATATAGGGACTCAGGAGGACTTGTCAGTGATGTGCGGACTAACCGACTGGTATGCGATAGTCCAATGATGAGTTGGGATCTATGGATCTATGAGTTCGCTATGATACGGGATATATTAGCTATAGTGTTAGGCCTTAGATGGGCCCGTGATAATTCGGGATCTAAGGGGAAACACTTATGGTATGATTATAGAGTTAGTCCTTAGAGGGACTGGTATTGAGGGACCTAAGGGGATTCACTGTGACTGATATGTATAATGTAACGCCTTAGCCGTGCCCATATATGTGTTGTGGGACCTAAGGGGAAGCACTCGTGACTGATATGTACAGTGCTAGGCCCTAGTTGTACCTATGTATGTTGAGGGACCTAAGATCCAAAGGGAACAGACTGTGGAAATTGGTGTTGGACCTTGGATTGGCGTAGCTTTGTACGCAGGATCTAAGGAAAAAACTAGATTATAAATTGATAATTATGATTTTTGGTAGTATGTGTTGAGATATGAGAGGATCCTTAGATAGCTTGTTTGAATGCGAGATCTAAGAACAATCTTAGATTGATGGTTGGGTTGCATATGATTGAGATATGTAGGTGTGTCGCATGTATCACAATGATTGTTAATGAGAGTTTTCTGATAGTGAAATCGGTATGTAGAAGAGTGAGAAATGTGAATGATATGCTATGTTATGTGAATTGGTTGATGCATGCTTGTGGATTAAAATGTTATAGAACTATGTAGTTATAAAAATTCCTACTGGGTTGTGTTGCTCATCCCTTCTTCCACAGGTACCGAAGGTCAAGAGTCTAGTGATGGTGATCCCAAACTCACATTGAGGATTTTGGACAGTTTTTGGGTAATGTCTGGGTAGAGTGAGTCAATTTATTTTATTGAAAATTGTGTAAAAGTTTATGTTTTATGTTTAAATATTTTAATTAAAACATTTTCTTTGATTTATTATACTTTAGTTTATTTATTTATTATTGACCCCCGAGATTCTTGTATAAGGGGTTTCGAGGTGTAACATGTTTTCTCTTAGATCTCGGAGCAACTTGGGTTTATCTAAGGCCTAACGCCAAAATTATATCACAAGTGTTTTTGTGACGCCCCGGAACCCCTTATTCGGGAACCCCGAGGGCCACTCATGCAAATAGAATGAAATATAAAGGAAAATCGTGCAAATTTTTTATAATTTATTTTTGAGACGAATATTCATAAATATTTTACATAATGCTTCAAAATAAATGAATGCATGTCTAGGTCATTTCTAGTTTCCCCTGAAGTCTCTAAGTGAGCTCCGGAACATCCCCGCCCCATGTCTGACCTCTGGTACCTGTGGAACAAAAGGGGAGAACAACACAGCCCAGTAGGAAATCTCTTAACATATTCAAAACTATAACATTTGAATTGAAAGCATGAACAAGACCATCTCACACATTCATCGACTTTAACCGTTACCATAACATTATACCTTCACAACATACAATACGTACGGGCACAACTAAGGCCTAGCACTATACACGGATGTCACGAGTGCTTCTCCTTAGGTCCCTCTACACACATGGCAACATCTAAGGTCTAACACTGTACACAGGTGTCACAAGTGCTTCACCTTAGGTCCCTTAGCACATATAGGCACAACGAAGGCCTAACACTATACACGGATGTCACGAGTGCTTCTCCTTAGGTTCCTCTACACATATGGGAACATCGAACGTCTAACACTGTACACAGGTGTCACAAGTGCTTCACCTTAGGTCCCTTAGCACATATGGGCACAACGAAGGCCTAACACTATACATGATATCACGAGTGTTTTCCCTTACGTCCCAACATTTTTCATGAGCCTACCCAAGGTCTAACACCTCAAAAATATCATATGTGTTTCCCCTTGGATCCCACATTTACCGTGACTCTACCCAAGGCCTAACACTCAACTCAACATATCATAACTCCTCATGTTTTCGTAATCACAACAATTTCACCATAAACATAATAAACCTTAATCATTTTCATCATATTTAACACTCCCACACTAAATGTTCATTTCTTACACAAAGTTGCAAATACGCAAAACCTATGTTCATAACGACAAATTACAACAAGCCTAGCGTGTAAACATAACTAATATACCAATTTAACATATGGGTGTCCAATATTCAAGACCCATGAGCCATTCACTGAAAAACCCCATATTCAACGTATCTCAAATATCACAACTACACACATTCAAGTTACTAATGGCCTACATAACTCATACAACATCCAATTTTACGAAACCACAATTAATTTTACAAAAAGCCCAAACCACATGACAAGCATTACAAACCATAAGTTTCCGCAATTTGCCAATTTCATCAACTAAAATGGAATAGAGAAGAAGATATGAGGATCCCCTACCTTGTGTAGATGTTGCTTGAAGATATGGAGTTCTCTCTCTCCCCCTTCTCTTTTCTCTTCTTCTTCTACCTCTCCTTTCTTCTTCTTTTCTCTCTTTTCCTCTTCTTTCCTCTGTGTGTGTGTTCTAAAATGAAGAAAATGGGCTGGGACCTTATAAAATATGCAATTTGGGACATAAATGGCATTTTTTAATCTTTAATTTTCGATGAAATCCTGCTACGGCGCCGTGGCATAGTTAAATCATGCCATGGCCCAGAGTTTCTGCTCGAACTACACCATGGCATGGTCAAAGTTTCTACTCGCACTGCGCCATGGCGTAGTAAACTATGCTGCAACGTAGTTTCCCTGTCTGGAGAAAATTAATCCCGTATTTAGAAAAGTCATCAACATGAAAGTTGTAGATAATTCCATTATCTTTCAAACGTCACCTAGCTCATCCCATTTCAATATCAGAAGAAAAAGTTATGACCAAAATACTAAGAGGTGTTCCTGTGGAAAAATTCAACATAGTTTCTTGCATTGCTTTCCCCTTTTCTTCTCATTTTGCTTTCTCTATTGCTTGATTGCTTTTCCACTCACATTGTCCACTTACATATCTTACATTAACATGTCAATCATTCATTTATATGCCTTATTCAATTTCTCAAGGTATTACAGTTTCCCCTTAGATTCCAGATCAACATGAGCCCATCTAAGGCCTAACACCAACTTTTAGGTCTCACGATCAACGTGAACCTACCTAAGGTCTAATCACAAGTGTTTTTCCTTAGATCCTAGATCAATATAGGCCTATCTAAGGCCTAAAACTCAATAGATCTAGCCGTATGTTAGGATATTTATGTCCTAAAGCACCACCTGTATTGGATTGTACATTTATTTATTTGATAATAAAAGAAAATTACGTTTTTATCGTTTTATGCAATTAAATTGTGTTTAAGTTATATGTGATAAAAGCCCTTGTGATTTTTTATATGAATGATTTAAATATGAGATAGAAATCTTTTTAAATAATATAACATCATTAAATTATTCCTGGTTGAAGTACTGCCAAGACAGGACATCCGCAGTACAAATAGACTAGTATTACACTTGTACTAGTATAGAAATATAACAGTATGATTCTCACATATCTAAGTATTGGATACTTATGCAAGTGTATAAGGGAATATTATTAGTTGTTTCGATACAGTAATAGATTCACTGGACTCAACTCAGTACGGAATCTCATTGGTAGTTTACTAAGTGTCTATGAGAGGTCCACTCAGCGTAGGTGTAAGTGATCCTTAGACCTAAGACTTGCATGACTATCTCATTCGGAGACCAATATGCTTTAACACTTGTCATCTAGAATCCTAAGGGATTTCACTTACACTTATTGTTGGGCATGCAGTGAACTATTTAGGAGTGAGTGTCATGTCAAGATGGAAAATGTCACTTCTAGTAAATGGAGATGATGTTACACATGATTCGACGACGATTGCTCTAATTCTAGCTAAGTACGAGAGCGTGATGAGGATTGTTCTCAATCATGTCTCGTAAAAGAGAATTACATGTGAAACGAGAATCTGAATTGTTCGTCGTTATTAGGGGAAACACATTCCATCCCTAGACTACGTATGTTATATTTGGCATAGGATTGAATTATATAGAACTACATATGAAAAAGGTTAGAAAGCTTTATGCACACATTCGGAGAATTGGGAGGCATGATGCTTTGCTAGAATTCAGCCATGTCTGGTAAATCATTGCCTCGTAACTTGGTGTACGGGAATGCTGATGATCCGTGCGTGATGATTTATGGCCAACATATCTGAAAGTCAAATGGGTCGTACTCTGACGACATTTTGATGAAGAATTGATGTAAGAGTTAAGAGAGCATCTTTCACCTAGGGTGAATACTGATTCATGAATAGTATTTTCTATAATACTATTCGCATATGGGCTTAAAATATGCATGGGTCAATTTAGTGGATTGGGTCACTAATTGGTTTTGGGCTTATATATAAAATGGATTGGGTCCATTTAACAAATGTTTCAAATGTTGCATTTAAACCCAAGCCTAAACAAGCCTATAGATTAAAAAGAGAAGAATTAAACTAATTGGAGTTAGTTGATATTTAACAAAATATCTTGGTGGATAAGCTCAATTGTGATTGGCTAATGTTTATGTGGTTTGCATTAATTTGGAATTAATTTATTTACTTGGTTGAGAAAATAATGCAATAAATGTTACATTTCATCAAATGCAACCACTCACACCAAAGTAGGATGTTATACTATATTATTAGATATTATTTCATTACAATAAGAAGCTAATCTCTCTCCTCTCTTGGCTTGCTCGAATATGCTCTCTTCCTCTCCTTTGTGTTTTATTTCAAATCAGACAAATTCTCTAGTAAGAAGTCATCTTTTCTAAGGAATTAAGAGTACTTAGCAATTAGTGTTTGGTTATCTAACTTGTATGCTTAATATTGTAGGTTTTTAGGAGGAAAATTTTTGGAAATCAACCGAGGGCAAAAGATTTAAGTATTGCTTTCATTTAACACTTTGTTCACCATAGATTGTATATTTTGGGTAAATTCCAATAGGTATCACAACGAACTGATTGATCAATCCGAGTCATGACCTGAACTTTTAAAACAATGGTCTAGGGGTGTAAGTGAAAGATTTTAAAATTTAAAATCATAAAATGATATATTTTTTACGTATATAGGGTGACACAGATATGATGACGTTGTGTATATGAGAATTTGGAGTTATTCAGGATTTTGAACTAAAATATAATTTTACATGGGCTTTTAGATTTTTCGTCTTTAGTGCTTGATGTTGATATTTTGATGATCACATGAGTAAGAAATAGATGAGGATGGGTTAGCATCATGGTGTCGAGACTTCGAACTAGGATTCATGAACGTCAAAGATTTGAGAATTTACAGCTAGACCCCCAAGACCCAAAATCTATATAAACAGCATAGAAGTTTAGAGCATTTAGAAATCTTACACAAACACCTTATTCGCCTAAAATCGCCCTGCCACTATTGCTACCCAGATCGTTCATCGTCCCAGTGAGTTAACCGTTATGATCGGTGGTGATGGAAAGGTCTTGGCCTACTAATCATCATAGCGGTTCCCATTTCCACATTTAACGTAAAAAACGCAGTAGATTGGGCTAGGATTGTTCACCTGTGTTGACTTAGGCCAGCCAATTCTGACGTCATCAGCCCCCGACATCGGTGGCAATTGACTCCTCCCGATAGGATGAATCTAACGATGGCCTCCGATTGGCCAGCCGATGTCTGGATCACTGATAATCATCTTTGACAGTCACCGTCTCCCATTTGTCGATCTTCCTCTTTTAACTGTCGTTTTCTATCGTCGTTGGTCGGAACAAGTTCCTCTCGGTAAAACGATTTCAGTGGTGTCCCTCGTTTCCCATTCCCAATCATCAATCAGAATTTTGGTGAAAAAACGTGATTCACGGTTGTCATTGAAAAGTTCGTCAACCCCCTCAGCTTGTAGGCTTGACATCTATACCCCCTTCAAGACCCCCTTACAATTTTGGATCTTGGCATATACCTCCTACTATGAATTTTGACATAAAGACCCCCAAGGGTTTTAAAGACTCATCCGAAACATCTGGAACAGATGCGATTCACAATACGGATGAGAAAAATAGGGAGAGATGTCCAGGAGCTATAGTTCGAATATCGAGGTAGCGGTTTCGAACGTACATTTCTATTACGTTTTGACATGCATGAGATTTAAATTAATGTTGTGGCTTAGGGAATAGAAAATGTGTAATTAACGAATAGGGCATTAGATGAAGGTAGATCGGGACGTTATGAGTGCATGTACAATTTTTTCAAAAATAAGTGATTAGTTGGGGAACCAAGCGAAAATTGTATGATTGTGTCACCCATGTGCGAATCTAGAGTGGATTATGGATTATGGATACCACATATGATGGTACGTGATGATATGATTAAGGCACGAGAGTACGTAAGTGGCGGTACGATGTGGAATTGATAATACGGGGATGATACACGTGTGATCGTAAATTACAAAATGGATGACACATGCGCAATAGAAAGATTGAAACACACATAGACTATGTGTGAGTTTACGTGATAAGATAGATGAGACACGTGAGATACGTGAGTACACACATGTGATGAGATGGATTAGACCTAAATGAGTTGTGCGTAAGAGAAAGCATACGGTCTAGTGGTAATGAGATGACTTGGGGTGTTATATGTGCATAATTGGGATGTGAGTAATGATTGACGTGAGTATGGATTGTGCGAATAAACCCTGGATTGGGCTAGTCGATATACAAGAATCAGAGGGGACTTGTGAGTGATGTGCAGACTGATCGACTGATATACGGTAGTTGTAACGACCCAAAAATTCAAAACAATGATCAAGGAGTGTAAGTGAAGATTTCAAAACTTGAAATCATAAAAGTGTGTATTTTTGGCATATATGGGGTCACACGGACGTGATGATATCATGTATATATGTATTTAGAGGTATTCAAAAGTTTTCAGAAAATTGGACTAAAAAAATTTTACACAAGCTCGATGATTTTTTGTCTTTAGTATCTGATGTTCGTATTTTGAGGGTCACATGAGTAGGAAACAGATGTATTTAGGTTGGTACCAAGATGTCGAGATGTCGGGATAGGATTCATGAAATCCAGAAGATTTGAGAAATTAAGTTGGGCCTTTGAATCTCAAAATCTACATGAGATAAAGTAAGAACAAATACAGAAGATTTTAGTATCCCACTACCATTGCCGGTGAAGCTTCGTATTCCCAGCGAGTTAGGCGGAGAGAGAGGTGGCGATGGAACCCTCTTGGCACGCTGATCACGATGGTGGTCTCCATTCCTTCGTCTGGCGTCGGAATCGATCGGAATAATGTCGAAGTAATAAAACCCGGTAAGACCGAGATCGATCCACAGGGAAAGGGATTTAAGTGTTACAAAACAAGGATATATTATAACAACATAGAACAACAAAATGATATTAACAAAGATAAAAATATAAAACAAGAGCAAGTAAGGGGAATTAAATGAAAGGACAAGGTAAACAAAAAATAGATATAAAGTAAGAACAAATACAAAAGGCTTAGGAGGCACAGCCTACCATTTAAATGTAAAAGTGAGTAAACATAAATTAAATGCGAGAAATTAAACTAAATAAATAGGTGGCATAGCCCTCCATAGAAAGGTAAAGACAATTAATATAAAATGACAATTATAAGGAACAAATAGGAGATAAATCAAATAATATAATAAGTTAAGGTTAGAGGATCCACCCATGTTATTTCGAATAAAGATAATCCAATCCCTTTCATAACTCTATTAGAATCCACTCATCAAGATGGTTCAAATGGTAGAATTTATCAATTAAGCCCATTAGTTATATATGATTTATAATAATTACATTATCAATAATTAAACCACTCTTGAATATGGGTTCAAGCATCCATTGTACCAATCTCATATGTCTAAAACAAATCAAGGATCATAAGGATCCAAGCATTTTGTGTGCCAAGCATTGTCAATAGATCAAGACCACCACCATAAAAAGGGTGTCAAGATTGATTAAGAAAGTAAATACAAGGCATATCAAATAAATACAAAAGAATATGCTCAATTAACCTCATTTGGGTTAGAGAACCATTATTATCATATCAAGGGCTTCACCCCATCGCCTTAGCAAAAAGTGTTGCAGGTTCCACAATGCCACTACCTACGACCACTCTTAGAACAGGCCTTATAAGGTGCGATGTCGAATGCCATAAAGGAATTGGGTTGTGCTCTCCTATCATCAATTGGTTTTAGAAGGAATGGTAGCCCAACGGTCCAACAAGTGGTATCAGAGCCTAAACTTGATCTGTGACCCTTGATTATCTTAGATGGATAGAAGTCAGTCTTTGTATGTTCCTCCATTTTTCAATGGAAGCAATTATGCTTATTGGAAAGTACGTATGAGAGCTTTTCTGAAATCTTTGGATGAACTGTTTGGGTGTCTTGCATGAAAGGTTGGTCTCTCCCATGTATTTTTTTTATGGTGAGGTAGTTCCTAAGGACATTAGTTTGTGGACTAAGGATGAGGTAGTTGAGTGTAACTGGAATAGCAAAGGAATTTATGCCATTTTTATAGTTGTCTCAGCTGAGGAGTTGAAGAGAGTGTCTATGTGTGAGACATCTAAAGAGGCTTAGGATATTCTTGAAACAACCCATGAGGGAACTAGGACTGTTAAGAATTCCAAGCTTCAATGTTGACCACTTGGTTTGAGGAAATTAGAATAAGAGACAATGAGACTTTTGATGAAATCTATGCTAAGCTGAATGATATTGTCAATTCTAGTTTCAACCTAGGTGAAAGGATACCACAGTATAGGATTATGAGAAAAGTACATAGACCACTCCCTGAAAGATTTAGGCCTAAAATGACTGCTATTGAAGAGTCTAAAGACTTACACAAAGTTAGGATAGAGGAGTTAGTAGGATCTCTCTAAACCTATGAACTTACTCTTTCTACGGCTAAAAATAATAAGTCAATAGCTCTAAAAACTGTCAAGGAAAAGACTTCCGATGTCTCCGAAAATGAATCTATAACTGAAGAAGATGTTGCATACCTTGCAAAGAAATTTAGAAAATTCTTCAAGAGTGAAAATAGATTCTCAGGAAAGTCTAAAGAAGGGTTTAACTCAAGTAGGAGGCTGAGAAAAGATGTTAGGAATCCTAGAAAAAATAAGTCCCAATAAAATAATGTTGGGTTTTCT
The DNA here is from genome assembly GCA_026225775.1 of Bursera palmeri. Taxonomy (NCBI): domain Eukaryota; kingdom Viridiplantae; phylum Streptophyta; class Magnoliopsida; order Sapindales; family Burseraceae; genus Bursera; species Bursera palmeri. Next base: position 63 of record JANKKB010028604.1, on the reverse strand, counting down.
TAGGTTAAACATGGCATGTTCATGGTCATATACACATAATAAAAGATTAAAAGAAAAAGCATT
>JANKKB010028603.1:0-15661 GCA_026225775.1 Bursera palmeri | reverse complement strand
AAACAGTAGAGGAAGAGATAATCTGCTGTGTCTTCATCCTTTTGCACATAACTGGATGCCTTTCCTATAGCCAATGTCCAGCAAAGACTGAGAATTTTTAATTCATTTCTCACCAATCAAATGTGAAGCTGTAAGGTTAGTTTTTTTCAATTCTTCTGTTTGCTACTTGCATTTGTTTGTCCTCTGGTAGGATCATTGCTGGTTAGAATTTCGAAGATGGCATATTGGTAAGATTTGCCATCTTTCTTATTGGTGCATCAACAATTTTAGCCTATCATGTTTTTCTATTTGAAATTGATGGCACAAAGAGTGCAATTTATTTTAAATATGGACCATAATTTTTTAGTCTGTCAACAGGGTCTTAAAAATTCTTAATTAAAAAAAGAAAAAAAACCTCTAGTCCTAGTCATAAATTTGAAATCCAAAAAGTCAATCAAAGCTCTTAAATATTTTAGAACAAAATATACTATACATACAGATTTACAAAGTTCGTATGTGTAGGATTAATTCTTTTTTGAAGTCATTGTTTTTCCCCAAGTTTTAATGTTTTCTAGGAGGCAATAGACTGTATTACATCTCTATATATAGGGTTTCTAAATTATTTTTTGAAGTATGAAAGAAGTAACAATAAAATTCAGTGTCTTCTTCTTGTTTGTAGCAAGCTAACCTAGTTGTGATGATGTAGGTTATTAGGAGTGATTCCTGGAAGTTTTACCATTTATTGTGTCATAATTCATAGCATGATGTGAGAAAATTCTAGATATGATGCCCAGAACCTTACTCTTCTGTTCTTTTAACTTGATCCTGAGTTGTGGTTTACAGCTACAAAGAAGACCCAGAAAAAAATTATAATTGAATATATTAGTTATACCCATGGCCTCAAGCCCTTAACACAAATATCAAAACATAACATGTTTTGCTGCTGTTTTTGAGTGCTGGAGGCTGAGGAAGGAACCATGGGATAGGGTCAAGGATATCAGTAGTGCTTGAGGCTATAACACGAGTAATCAACAAAGTTTTATGGGCTGTCTTCATAGTTGTGAACTGTAGCTTTACAATTAGAAAAAAGAAGGGTAAAAAAATGAGGCATCGAAGTTGAACTTCCTTGGGCATTGGATCATGCAATCAATAGTAAAAATTCTTGAAATCACTCTTAAAAGCTAAACCACAACATTTTGCTTAACATGGGCCAAAAGAGAACGTTGAAATTCTGTTTATTCATTCATATCCCTGTGGAACAGCTTAGAGCCTGATATAGAGCTTAATTGATGCTGGAAAGCATTAAAAGAATTTAGGAAATAATGATAATGGTGACTATGGAAAAAACTGAACTATTTAAAATTGTTCAGTGATCTCCATACTTCACTTTAAAGACCTTTGGAAAACAGAAATAGCAGTAAGACTTTTGGGAATAAGATCTTCTATGACTCCTTTTATTAACCAGAAATACTACATGCTATTGGTGATAAAATTTTTCCTACAGCAGATGCATGTATATCCTCCAATCGTGGTGTGCAAACACATCATGTGCATTGATGTAATACTCTATGATTAGGTGGATTCATATGCATCAACTGTAAGGGAAGTTTTTTCTACTATTGGGTTGGACTCAAATTATGATCCATATTTGAATCACATCAAGCTATTTTGGTTTAGAGTTCTTTTACATATTTTGATAGATTAGTCATTAATGGTATTTTGCTTCTTACTCCGTCCTCTTTCTTCACCCTTTGCTTCTTCTTTTGATATGTCTCTCTCTCTGTTTTATTTTATATTTTTTAATGCAAATCATGTACCTTTTCTTTTCTTTTCCCATCTCTTTGTACCTTTATTTGTTGGTCTTTTGGTGATTATCGTGGATTATGAGATAGTTCAGAGCACGATGCAAGGAAATCTAGATGTAATGCCCAAAACCTTAGGCGTTTGGATAAATGTATATGTTGTTGCTTCTATCTTCATTTAAGTTTGAGTTTCTCGTAACATATGTGAAAAACGTTCAAATTCATGTTTTATTTTGAAAATACAAAAAACACTTAGTTATGGTACAATAATGCCCACAATTTTGCATAAAATTGAAAACCACTAGTGTAAATTCTCTTGTGTATCTTTCTTAACTTTTTTCCGTTTTGTCTAACCCAACTTTCCCTTCCCAACGTTTTTTCAACTTTCTCTCTCTTCTCTTATGTTCAACTTTCCTCTTTTTCTTTTTATATCCAAATCATTATACTTGTTATTTTTCATTATGTAAAGAGCAGGTCTAGAAATAATTGATTATATTGTCTATTTACTTTATTCAATGTTAATAACAAGTTATTTTATAGTATTTATTTTAGTTTCTTATTGCGTTTCTTTTCTGTTCTTTTTCTTTTTTAAATTGTTTTTAAGACAATATAATAAATAGATAATGAGACTATGTAGTTGATGTTACCAAAGTTGCTCCTTGCTTGATGAAAAAAAGCAAGTGTTGTTATTTGGATGTAAGAAGAAGATTTGCACAGAGGGAAGGGATAAAAATCTAAAATATTGAGAAGGCAAAGTTGTATAAAAGAGGATAACAATAAAAAGTTGAGAAAGATTTATGAGAAAATGTATAAAAGTGGTTTATGATTTTATCTAAAACTCTACAATCAAATTATTTTATCTTAACTAGGTGTTTTTTGTGCTTTTAAAATAAAACATCTATCCAAACACTTTTCAGACATTTTATGAGAAACTCAAACTAAAATGAAAATAGAGAAAATAACAAATACATGTATCTAAACATCATAGTTAAATTTCTTGGGCATTGCATATTGTGTTGATTGCATCACACAATCAATAGTAAACTTCTGGAATCATTTATAAGCTAAGGCTCGACATTTTTTTTAACACAGGCAAGAAAATGCTGAAATTTTTGTTGATTCATTCATTTTTCTATAGAACAGCTTGTAACTTGATATAGAGCTTAATCTGACTCTAGAAAGCATTAAAAGAAATTTAGGAGATCAAGATCATGGAGACTCTTGAAAAGACTCAACTTTTTTTTTAAAATTTTTCAATGACCTTTATACTTCACTTTAAAGAATCTTAGGAAATAGAAATGGCAGTAGAATTCTTGAAATAAAGTCTTCGATAACCCTTTTACTAACTTTTTTCTTCATATTAAAGCTCTTGGACTTCTAACCCGTAATACTAAAAAAATTTTATGCAGAGGATGCATGTATATTCACCCAATCATGCGACAGCATACAAATCATGTGTACTGATGTAGCACTTTATGATTGGACGGATGCATATGTATCTATTGCATTGGAAGTTTTTTTCCACTATTAAGTTGTCAAACTAAAATTGTGATCCATATTTGAATCATATTGAGTTATTTTGGTTTAGAGATTTATCACATTTTTTGGTAGATTAGTCATTAGTGGCATTTTGCATCTTACTCTGTCCTCTTTACTTTACTCTTTGCTATTTTTTGGTTTTTTTTTTTAATGTAAATCTTTTGTAACTCTGCTACTCTTTTTTTGTTTTTTGTTTTTATGTAAATCTTTTTGTACCTCTATTTGGTGGTCTTTTGGTGACAATGTAAATCGTTAGTGGCATTTTTATGTTTGATTTCATGAGTTATCCACCTTGTCACTTAAGACCAATTGGAACTCCAAAATTGAGCCAACTCTTGAGTACTCTTGGTACTATTTTTAGTAACATTTTATTTCGATTTTCTGATTGAGTAATTCTGTTCTCACAATGTAGGAATTTGTGTCAAAATGATGTGATAAATGTTGATATAATTATGTAACATATTCTATTATTATTGATAATTGAATATTATAATAGTACTTATTATATCAATCCCATTGATTATTTAATGTTGACAATCAATTGTGATATAAAATTGGAACACAATTTATCCCTAGTATTTAATGTTGGAGAAAGTGCTTAAATTTGGCAGAGTGGGTCGCCTAGCTGATTTATTTGTAATTTAGTATTAACCGTACAATATATAACGTGTAGCAAGTGGAAAAATTTCTAAGTAGGTAATCGCCAAAGCTTCATAAAATTATTATGTTACCCCAAAATTTTATAAAATGATACATTCTCCCTCTCTTTCACTGTTATATAACGGTGAAGTTTTTACTTTACCCTCAGGTCTATAGTTGTAAAGGGTAAGAAAATGATTGTGTTTCAATAAAAAGAATAGAGTAATTCTACTCTTTCTAAAATTTACTTCAAAACTCATCCTAAATGATGATCCAAGTGATACCATCTCACTTACCTCATCGTTAGATTATTGGTATAAATACTAGAGTTCCCTCAATTATGGGCTAAGCAACAATAACATGAAAGAATTATATGGATTCTATAGTTATAATTTTAACAGACACGCTACATTAAAAGGAGAAAAAAGAATACAAAATTATCCCAATCAATCCCAATTTTTTAGCAATTAGACTCTCCTTTCTTTCAAGTTGAGAAAAGAATCGAGTGTAGGTAAGAGAATTAAAGCAAAATTCTTGGGCAAATGACTTCGATAAAAATCAGCAGAGTTCATCATCTCAACTCTAGTTGAACATATCTGGAAGGGGTCTCACAGCCATAAATGCATCGACCATCTGAAAGAAGAAACAGTAAGGAAATTACTATCAATACTATCGCCCTTTTTTTTCACCTTAATTTCCTTTGAAACCACTGCCTTATGGTCTGACAATCTCATTGCATTGTTGACCTGGCACGACTAAATGCGCATTGATACCCACAAAGATAAATAAATGACAACCATGATTAAATTTAAGTTATGGAAGAGGCGTTAGCTTACCTCATCAGTTACTGCAGCCCGAGCCCTCTGATGTCTTTCAACCATCTCAGTTAAAACTTGAGCAAGGCGTTGCTTAATTTCCCCAGTTAGCATGCGACCCTCGCCATATTCCTAAATGAGGATCAAGTTTTATGGTTCTTATCCAAGTTTTTCATAAATATTGCTGAATGCGAGTGAATTTTTCACGCAAAAAGGTAACAATCTTCACCAGAGAATTAGTTAAATTAGCTAGAGACAAGAATCTCACCTTTCTTATGTGTTCAAGTTCCGCATCATCCTCTAAGAAAAAACTTAGATACTTAAATGGTATATCTACCTGCATAATTTCCAGAAGAAATAGACATTTATCACAAAGTGATTAACTCCAGAAAATGTCTAAGCACTTCCGAGGAAGTCCATATTAGCTGAACCCCATTTATTTAAGCTATATGGACGAACTAGACTTTTTTTTTTTTTTGGATAAATTTACAGCGAACAAGAAGTCTAGTACCTCAAGATTTGCCCCAAGTTTTCTATGTAATTCCACAGTTTCTTGTCCACCAGAGAACGCATATTTGTTTATCTGCATATGTCAGTTCAAATTATAATCGGTGATGTGCAACATTTCATACAAACCATTTCCAATATAAGCTTCTTAATGCCCTACTAATCATTTACAATTACAGTCAGCTGCATAAGTTTTCCCTTCCATGGCTCTAAAAGGGAACAACAGATTACCGACATCCCAAAGCAACAAAATTTCTCGCTGGAAAATAAATGAAAAGAAAAATAAAGAAAATTATCCACATTTTCAGTCCAAGGTACTTCAATGAAACTAAGTAAATTTCTCCATCTCCAAAGTTCAAGAAGACCACATGTTACAAAGAAAAAAATTGTAACACCCCAGCCCACTATCGAATATTGTCCGCTTTGAACACACAATCCGTCACGGTTTTTGTTATTGGATTTTGCAATCTAAAAAATATACGACAGTTTAAGAAGCTCACAGGGTATTTAACTTATCCAAATTCATCAGTCTCAAGCGATATGGGATATCACAATTTATCATTCCTAAGCTTACATTATGTAACATCCCATATCGCTTGGGAAGGATAAGTTGTGACATCCCATATCGCTTGGAAAGGATAAGTTGTAACATCCCATATCGCTTGGAAATGATGAGTTTGAATAAGTTAAATACCCTGTGAGCTCCTTAAAAACTATTGGAGGTTTTTTGGTTGCAAAACCTAATAACAAAACCAGGACGGACTGTGTGTCTAAAACGGACAATATCCGACAGTGGATCGGGGTGTTACAAAAATGATGCTTTTTAACCAAAAACCCAATAATAAAATTGTGACGGACTATGTGTCTAAAGCGGATAGATTCAACAGTAGGCCAGGGTGTTATAGAATGGTATGTGACATCTCACATCGATTGAGAATGATAAATTGTGACATTCCACATTACTTGAAAATGATAAGTTTGGATAAGTTAAATATCCTGTGAGCTCCTTAAATTGTCGGAGGCCTTTTGGATTGCAAACCCCTATAACAAAAACCGTGACGGATTGTGTGTCCAAAACGGACAATATTTGACAGTAGACTAGGGTGTTATGGAATGGTATTAGAGCCTATCCCAACTGGAAATGTGTGGATGTTTAAAGTAACCCAAAGAAGGATAGGCCAACGAGGACGTTGGGCCCAAAAGAAACGGTGAAAGTAACATCTTATATCGCTTGGGAAGAATAAGTTGTGATATCCCATATCGCTTGGAAATGATAAGTTTGGATAAGTTAAATACCCTGTGAACTCCTTAAAACTGGTGGAGGCCTTTTGAATTGCAAAGCCCAATAACAAAACCATGACGGACTGTGTGTCCAAAGCGGACAATATTTGATAGTGGGCCAGGGTGTTATAAAAATGGTGATATAAGCCAATGTCTATATGCATTTGTGTAAAAAATTAGATTTGCATTAGTCAAATTAGTTCCTATACAATGGCCATGTATAAAATGAGCTTTGAGGTTTCTGAATCAAACCTTTTCCTTGATTTTCTTCCCAGATTCAGTCACATATATTGCAGAATTTGGATCGCTAGCATTCATTTTCCCTGTTTCCCCCTGGATAGATCCAATTAAAGAAGAGATGACATCAATGAAATTAGAGCGAACAAATCTACTGAAAGAGCATTTCATAGTAATTTGCATGTCATATGGAGAACAAAACTGAATTCCACTGAACATCACAAAACTTAAAGTTATAACATATTTTAATGTGCAGTAAATAGAACACGTGTAAAGAATGGGTTCCCATAGACATCATACAACTTATAATCTTCATTGTTTCCCAGATAAGAAAAAAAAAAAAAAAAATTTTACTGAAGTGTTGTCAAAATATGACTTCTTTCAGTTAATTACATTATTAAAAAACTTTACCTCTATATAACCAACTCCTATAACAAACAATTCAATTTGACCAGAGATTGATGAATAAAAAGCAATATATACATGTCCAGCTTGTAAGTCTCCACTGGTTACCATCAAAATTCTATGCATAAACATAAGAGTACCTGCAGGGCAGGGAAGAATGACGACTCAATCAAAGAAGGCTTGTGATATCCTATCCGCGGAGCAACATCTCGTGTCATTCTGAAGTAAGGATCCTGAAAAAAGATTATGCCAGGATGACATCAATAAGAGCAGAAGACACACACACACACACATGGAGACAGAGACAGGGCATATAATAAAAGGTTCAAAATATTGGCAATGCTAATTATCCCAACATTTTCACTACTATAAACAAGGACAGTCCCACCATTACACACAAAATTCAAATAATAACAACAATAATGATGATGTTCACAGCAAAAGGATGACATATAACAATGAATGGTGAAACAATTCATAAATTTAGTGACAAATTTTTCTACACCGCTAAGCTTTTATCCAAGTACTTATGCTATATTTTCCTGTGCCTAAATATAAAATAATAGTCATTATTAAACGAAAATAATAGAACCATTTTCTGTTCCAAGTACAATTTATATTAAGTAGTATTATGATCTAAAAGTATATTCAAATGAAAGAAAAAAAAGTATCAACAAAGAGAAGACTACTGCACCTGATCAATGGCACAAGGAATTAAACAACGGAGGCGATCTTTGCCTGAGAATAGGTGTGGAAAAGAACTTGGAAATGATGGAACTGCCTGCACTAACACAAAGCATAGTGATGTTTTAACATTGGTATTTTCCAGTAAGAAAGGCATGATATGCTGAATTGATGGCAAAAACCGAATTACAAATCCTAATATTATATTGATATACTTTCACCAGGAGTTTAATTAATCAACTTGTGGTTACTAAAGTTATCAAAAAGTTTAAAATGAAAAAAAAGTAGAGAAAATATATATATAAGGATGATATTCCTATAACTATGTACATGCAATTCATAGTAACTGGTAAAGTGTGCGGCATGATACCTGTACAGGTGGAAAACTAACTTTCCCAATATGATCTTCACCAACGAAACCAAAGATGCCGACAGCCTACAGAACACCGGCAGACAAATAGTTAAGCACTATAGAGCAAAGGACGTAAAAAGAGTGTGAGTAAATCAGAGAAAACAAATAACCTGAAAAAAGATAACAGGAATAACAATAACAAAGAAAAATTCATAAACAATCACCTTATTATATGTGACACACTTTGCAACCTTCACCATGTTCTTGTAGAAGGCACTGCAAAGCAAATTTTTGCACAATCATTAAGGATAAAAAAATAAATAAATATAATAAGCATAATAGAATGATCCGAGCAAGGTTTCAGAAAATGCTTGAGTGTTGATGTCGTTGTAACCCGAATTCACAAGCAAAATACATGCATTTGTAATTTTGTAGGGGAACATTACTTATAAGGCTCTTTTTGGAAGATGCAAGAAGAAAATTCACCATCAATCCTAAGATTTGATGTTCAATTATGTTGCTTACATCACATATTACCCTAGTTTCAAGAGTGCTTAGCTGTAATTGTTTAGCGCCAATATTAACCTCCATATATGTTTCTAAATCTTCTCAGACATAAGATCTAAAAGCCATATAAAACCAATATGAAATCTGAAGCCCAATATAGAAAACCTACGTGCTGAAACACACGTTGGAGTAAGAGGTCCAAACTACTTCATGCTATCTAACTCCCCAAAAGCTCTACTACACACCCATTAGGGCACATCCACTGACTCAAGCACTCCGAGAGATTAGCATAATATATCACTCCTACAGCTTTCACTAGTATATTGCCATAGCACATAACATCCATGAGAGCTGGGATTCAATTTTAGTGATTACTCAGTCACAGACAAGACTTAAAAGACTAAGTTACTTTGGCAGCTGGTGCAGGTCAAGAGGTGATTTCCTGGTTGCAAACAGCTTAGAAGGCAATGGGCACTTTGAATGTAGCCAAAAGTTTATTGACAACCCAGTTTGTCCCCTCAACTTAATTATACCCTCCAGCAATTTCACATGACTTTAAGCCTCTCCTAACTATCAATCACACCATCATATCAATTCAAAATTTCTGTCAAAAATGACACAGCTCTGTGCTTATGCATTAGACTTAAGTTGCTTGGTCACTACTAGGTCAATTATAGAAAAAATTCCATATATGTTGAAATCATATACTCCATTACTTACCCACCAACATAATCAAAATCAGAGAAGATGAAAGTTTTTGTTATGTCAAAACCACAAGCAATAATGTCTTTAGCGTTCTCCCGGGCAAGTCTCTGGCTCTCCTCGATAGAAAGATCTTTCCACATGCACTTTTCATCATCAGTAAGTTGTATAACAAGAGGAACCTTAAAGGCATCTTGCAAATATCTGCAAGCAGTGTTAGACACTGACAGTAAGTCAAAATAAAAAAAATAAAGCTGCACAACTTGGTTCTGTTGAGAATAGAATAGATCTTCACACACACACAACAAAAATAAAAGACTAAGGAAAACTATAGGTCTTCACAATTTTGCTTAACATATAAATAAATAAGAGAGGATTCATGCACCCAATGAGAAGAAACTATGAGATAAGCTTATAATAGCAGCAATTAGAATATTACTTAATCATCAAAGAAAGTAAGATTTTTTTGGACATGAAAACTGATCTAATAGTGAAAAAACACATAGTACTAACTACAAAAATCCTTGAATCACGCAAATCTAATGATACTAATATATTGAAGAACAAAAATAACAATACGGCAACCCGGTGGCACCTAACAGTTTCTCACGTAGTGTTCCACTTTTCCATGAGCATAGGCCCAATTACCACTGAAAACAATAAAAAACCTGAATTTCCCAGATAACACATCCAAATTCCCAAGTGACAGCAATTCTTGAAATGACTTCAATCATATATAGAAACTTAGCATTGAAATCTAATATCTCTCTACCTAATCAAATCAGCTTAAGCTGCCACCCCAAGTTTCATAGAGTACTATAAAAGTTATCCAATTCATTTCACTAACAAAAAAACCGACTTCAATAACTTGAATTTCTATCAATCTACAATCAAACAATCCCAAAAATTTTCATTTTCTTCCATTTTCAATTTCATATCAAATACTCTTATCATAAAATTCAATAAATAAACTCACTTGGTAAACATGAACGGAATCAGATGTCCCAAATGCAGAGCTTCTGACGACGGCCCTCTTCCTGTATACAAATAGAACTTCTCCCCTCGCTCATACGCGTCCAATATCTCACCAAAATCACTGTCAGCACCAAACCCACGTCATAATATCACCAAAAAGTCAAAACAGAAAAAGAAATAAGAAAGCAGAATTCTGGGTCGTACCGGTGGGCGAAGAAGACGCCTCGGCGGAGGAAAACGTGGGGAGGGCGACCAGTGAGGCGTTGAACTCGGTCTATAAGCGACTGGTCGAGCTTTTGGCAGCCAAATTGGTCGATGAGTTTGTCGTAATCTATCTTCCCTTTTGAAGACGTGACCTTCCATGGATTCACCACCTGATCTTCTTCTTCCACTCGATTCTCTTCTTTGTTATCCATCTGCTTTTCTTCGCTTCAGTTTATCGATTTTGTTCGAGTACAGAGCAACAGTTGAAGAAGAAGAAGAAGCCTAAGGAGTAGGGAGGGGAATAGAGGTGATGAAGCAGATGATTCACAATTAACATTTTTCTTTACAGTAGGGGAAATATGTCAAAATGGCAAAGTTTTGGGACTACTCAAATCAAACAAAATTCTTAAAATTTAGTTTATATATAATAATATTATATTGAAATTAAAATAATAAAATAAAATAAAATACGTACTTCTGAGCTCTGGCCGGCGACACTGGAGATGGAGGCGCAGTGTCGCTTCGAAGGCACGAAGACGTGCGGCCTGCTCCGACTTCCCGGAATGCGGCAGGCAGGAGGCAACGACAATGGTTAGGGAAGGGTGGGGTTGTCAAGGTCTGCTTTTTTTGGTTAACTTTTGCTTGTTTCTACTTTTCTTTTCTGTTGTTTGTTTTGTTTATTTGTTAAACGTTAATGAGTTTGGGTTGGGCTTTTGAAAATTAGAATGGGCTTTCATGGTTTTATTTTTATTTCTAATTTATTCTATATTTAATAAAAAGAGAATTAATTTTCTTTTCTTTTGTCTTAGAAAATTCTTCACCTTAATCTGCATTGATTAAATTAAATATATAATTAACTTATATAACTACTTTTATATAACCAATATGACATGATATTATTACATACCATATTGTTATTGTAATCTCTTTCGTTACGTAATATAACAAAATTTATATTTCTTTTTCTCTCTTTTATTGGTAGGGTGCATTGTAAATGTTTTGAAGACATACAAACTAGAATAATAATATGATAATCTCAAATATCAATTAATAATATATTGAAAGAAAACAACTGAAACAAGATCTTGTACAATTAATAATTTATAGCTAAAGTTTGCCTCATTCTAATGTTTAAAAAGATGTAGATTCCATTTGTAGAGAAAATACTAAGCTGTCTGTCATTGATTCTTGTTCAGTTTCCTCAGCAGTGTGCACATCTGATGTGTCATCTTTCAATAGCTGAGGCTCCTGGTGCATTTCTAAGCATTTCTGAGATCTTCTCAACCCTTCAAGCTCCAATGCCACCTGTTTCATTGTAGGCCTTTTCTTCCCATTCAATCTCAAACATCTCATTGCAAGCTCTGCAATAGCTTCGGTATCCTCTTTACTTGCCTTTTCAGCTACTTGAGTATCTAAAATCTCCATCAGTCGGTTCTCCTTTGCTAAGGAAATGAAGCGTGCAACCAGGTTTCTTTCTTCTACTCTCGCAAGAGAGATAGGTTTCTTGCCAGTTAGAAGCTTTACGAACACAACTCCAAAGCTGTAGACATCACTTTTCTCGGTGAATTGACTTGACTGGAAGTACTCAGGATCCAAGTACCCAAAAGTTCCTTGGACTGCAGTGGTTAAGTGAGTTTTATCATTTGGAATTGACCTTGAAGTCCCGAAATCAGAAACTTTTGCACTGCACTTATCATCCAGGAGTATATTGGAAGATTTGATGTCTCGATGGAAGATGGGAACTGAGGCTGCAGAATGCATATAAGCTACTGCCCCTGCAACTTCACAAGCGATTCTAACTCGATTCTCCCATGAAAGTGAAGGCTCCTGTTCTTGCTGATGATCATGAATGTGATGAGATAGTGTTCCATTAGGGATGAACTCATACACTAGGACTGGTACTTCAGTCTCCAAGCAACAACCTAGAAGCTTTACAATGTTTCGATGATTGATTTGAGATAGAATGACAACTTCATTAATGAATTGATCAATCTGATATTTATCAATTGCTTTTGATCTTTTAACAGCAACTATGCTACCATCAGGTAACATTCCTTTGTAAACAGTACCAAATCCTCCCTGACCAAGAAACCGACTCTGGTTGTAATTGTCTGTTGCTCTCTGGAGCTGCTCTGCTGTAAATATTTTAGCTTTCTCACTACTTCCATGGGATGATAACCGTTGCTGCAGCAAGAATCCACCATTTTGCTTGAACAATTTCTCTCTTTGCATCTCCTTTCTTTTTTTCCTAAAAAAATTGCATAACTGGTAACTGGAAAGAAACATGCACAATAGCCCCAAACCAATCCCAATACCTGAAACAGATAAAAAGTTGAAAAGATTCTTAGTAGCTTTCACTTCACATGTGTTTTAAGAGTATATGTTCTGAAAGATTCTCGCTGTTGAATTGACTGCTTTATAGGCCATTGAACGAGGGAATAATTACCTGACAGAGTAATCAGTTTGACAGGAAATCTTTTTCTATCAGGTTTGCAATGATTGAGACCCTCTAGACCTCCATCTATAGGACAATAACAAAAGAATTTCTCTGGATTCCTGGTGCAGCTCTCGCTTTTCAGAGGAATCAAAAGAGGTGTAAAGGGAAAGATCCTGCTATCTTGCAACAGCGTGTTTGCCTCTGGGATGCTCTTTTCATCGACACCGAAAAGATTTGCAATTGATGCAAAGGAATCACCCCATGTTACCATATAAGCCAGCAAGGAGTTCACCCCATTTGCTGTCTGGTTTGCACTCGGACAGGCACATCTAAGTGGAACCATCAGCTCTAAGCCCATTGAAAGATTCAGTTCATCGTAGTAATTCTGACCCATGAGAGCTTGGCAAGTTGTCAGGCCTTGGTAAGTGTTATTTGCTATTGTAAAATATGTCTCATTTTTGTTCTTGATGGTGTAAGGAGTGTTGTGCTGATAGATTGTTCCAGAACAAGAACAAGAAACAGGAACTATTACTAATTTTTCAGGCGGGATCTTATCAATATTGGAGGAGATATTGTTGATCAAAGTTATACTGGAGGCTTCCGAGCCTAAAAGATAAGCAATGCTGATGGGTGAATCATATTGTGGCTGTGAACGAAATGTTAAGAAGGATTGGCATGAAGTTTGAGGACCATTGCAGAAATAACCTTTAGATATTGAAGGGTTGTTGTATCAGTTTAGCTGAGTGTTGTTCACGTAAGTTTGCTGGCAGTTTGATGGCTGAAAAAATTGACATAGAAACAGGAAGATCATCAGGAAGCTGCAAAATGTATATGTTTCCATTGTTTTGAGTTCCCTTGATGAGTTTGGCTTGTTATTTGTAATGTTGGGACTATTATTCACAAAACTGTGTATTTGGACCCTTGTGTGTGTGACCAGCCAAAACTTTGCCTCTGACTCAGTCACTCTAACTTTTTCTTTTCTTCAATTGACCTCTCATTTGATTCGGTCGTAATATTTTCCAATCAGTTGAAAAGCTCCACTGAACTCCAAAAGTTTCAAAATTTGTTGAGAACTTTACCTAAAAGGGTTCATAATATTTGTCAAAAATCTCATCTAAAATGTGGAGTAAAAATTATTCCAATATTCTAACTGTTGTGCAATTAATCAGAATCAAATGAGAAAAGGAGAAGAAAACACACACAAATTAAAGTGATTCGACTATGAGCCTAAGTCCACTGTGACGTCAAAGTATTCACTATATAAAAATTAGACTTACATCAATAAGTATCTATAATAAATCCTAGTTCTCAAAATACCTTTACAATACCTCTAACAATTATCTACCTTTTACAGATGTATGACATATGAGTCATACCATCAACACTAACAATGTAGGATGTATCTTGAGTGCATAGGATGATTAATTAATTTATTAAAATATTTCATCGTTTTCTACATTTAAAAAACAATACAGAGATAGCCCTTTACACGGTTTCTGTAGAATATTGATAACATAAGTTTGCCCAATAATTGCGTTGGCAGTGGCGTCCAGATTGTCCTAATATTTGCGAATATGCACGCAAATTGATTTTTAACCAATTATGCTAGCCTCCAATGATAACCAGACAATTAAAAGAGATTATTTTATGCCGACTCTGAGAATATATCTTGGAATGTAGTGAATTGGTATAGGTTGGACTTCGAGATTTGCTATATCAGATGAGTCACAGTGGCTCGAGAATTTGTTTGTTCATAAGTGAAAGAACCAGTCAGAAATGTCTTGTTCAGGAAATCAGGCACATAATTGATCTGTGATCATGCATAGAGCCAAAATTGACTCAACACAATTTAACTAACATTCTAAATAATGTGTTATCCTATACGACATCGATGTATTGTATATCTTATTCTTATGTGATATTGATATATCATTTACTGTATTAGTTCATCATTCAATGTTTTTGAAATTTAAAGATTCTCTTGCAAGGTACATCATCCAAGTCAAAAGAAATTTCTGAAACAACTTGAACGTATAGCATTATTCAGTTCAAATCGTTTGATGCAAATGTTTAGGTGCAGTAGTGGACGAAAAAGAAATAATGACTGTAAAAATATCAAAACTATGATATAACTTTGAAAATTATTTCATAATCTCAATTGACCAGCAAGAAAATAATTAGGCTCGGTCGGTTATTTACAAAATGCCAATATCCAACATGAATGACCTGCAGACTTGGTCACAAATGTGGACTTCCATGGGATGAACTCATACGTACATTAGGACTCGTGCTTGAGTCTCCAAGCAACAACCCAGAAGCTTTACAACGTTTCGATGATTGATTTGAGATAGAATGACAACTTCATTAATGAATTGTCCAACTTGGGCTTTTATCAATTGCTTTTGATCTTTTAATAACAACTATGCTACCATCAAGTAACATATCCTCCCTGACCAAGAAACCAACCATGGTAGTAATCGTCTGTTGCTCTTCGAAGCTTCTAGGCGGCAAATATTTTAACTTTTTCACGATTTCCATGGGATGATATGTTAGGTGAAGTGGAATGAGGTTGGTAATGTGGAGCCAAAGATGGAGT
>JANKKB010028602.1:0-15660 GCA_026225775.1 Bursera palmeri | reverse complement strand
TATTTATATTCCATCAAGTCTTGATGGGTCTGTTTTATTTTTTTTTATTTATGGGTCATAACTGGACTCTCCATTAACAAGGCCTTTTAAAAATAATTCTGTCCCAAAATCTTTTAATTTACATTAGTGTAAATGGGCTTGAAGCCCCAAGATTGTCTTCCTCTATATTCCATCGAGTCTAGATGGGCTGTTCTCTTGGATTGTACACTCAAATTCCTAATATTTACAATTTGCTTAATCACAAGTTTAAGTGTTTATTGATTAAGAAAGTGTTTAAGCTTTTTATTGATTAAGACTTAAGAAAGTAGTAGTCAATCCTTAATAAGAAAATATTACTTAGAATGCCTACTATTATAATAATTTTTTTTAAACAAAAAAATTGCAATGATCATAACCCTTTTAGCATTTAAAGTTAAATTTCAACCTAAAATTAAGGAATATAAACTTCTAATGAACCTTGTATATTATAATGATAAGACAATGTGCCAACATTAAATAGATAAAAGATAAATTTTGAGAATTTATAGTAACAGGAACAAAAATGTAAAATAATTTCCAAAAGGGTGTCCCAAAGTGAGGAAGCGAAGAAACAAGGAGAAATATTAATAAAATGATATCTGGCCTTTTTTCCGAATTTTACTCTTAGCAACTTCTATGTTTGAAGCAGGATGTTGTTTTATTAGACCACAAATTACAAATGTCTAAAAAAACTCTATTACAATTTTGTGAGGTTATACACATCGTTGTAATAAAGCAAGGGGCCTACGACAATGATCAAACACTCCGAATAATCGACCTATTTGCCAAATAGAGCTTCACAAAATATTTCTTTTTTGCCGTTAGTTACATCTAAAAATGACTTATAAACCTTATTGTGACCATCCATCATTCGTTATCCATGAATTCCATTATCAATAAATGTATCCGCGACTTCTTATACCAATTTCTCCTGGCACATTACTAATTCCCTTGGCGTAAATCTACTTGTTGTTAATAGATCGGTAAAATTATTATTTCGATAGATAACTCTTAAATATAGTTCATTAATATCTGAACTCATTAGTTTACCTCCATCTATCTGAATGGTTGGTCTCAACTCAAGAGGAGAATTGGTAATAGACATAAAACCATCCACTCAGGTTTTATATTTGTTTGAAGAAAATGCATAGTTAATTCCCTACGTTTAACTAAAAAATCCCTTCTTCCAATTTTTTTATCTTCCCATTCATTACCTATGGGTCTCTTCCCTTTCATTACATGTGGGTCTTTCTTCTCCTAATTCTTTTCATTCTACCAACTAATAATCTATAATAATATGCAAATCTATATTAGCTAATTGTTCTTGAAGAACAACTACTCCAGTAGAAATTTTCTGTTATGAAATATATCGAAACCCTAGGTAGTAAAAAAAAAAGAGAGGATAAATTAGACGGACTTATTAAAAAATAACTCAGGCGTTAGAAAGTTTTGATGTTATAATTTCGTTTGTTAGTCTAATGTTATTATTATTTTTTATTTTTTTTGTTGGATGCGTGGGATGTCAAGTATTAATGTTTGATTTTTTTTCTAAAAAAAAAAAGATTAAGTATTTGACTACCAATTCATAGAATATTATTATAACATCTAAATTTTCTAATGTTTAAATTATTTTCCAAATTCATCCCTTAATTTTGAACCCTTTCAAGCAATTCTTTCAAAAAAAAAAAAAACAAAGAGAATGTAAGATGGTGTAATGTTATTATTAAAATTTGTAATGTTGTGAATGTTCCCAACACCACAAGTCTTTGAAAGGTGGAGAAAGAGCCGTGGCATAATGTATGTTCTCCTCTCAATCATCAATATCAATCATTACGATCCAAAAAAGAAGTAGGCCACCAATGCCCAACCTTCTTCTGCATGCGGCACATATCACCATCATTTATTTCAATAAAGAAGAAAGCCTTACTTTGAACATCAAAATTTAGCTTAAAAACGTTTAATATTATGATAAAGGGAAGAGAACTATCTATCATAGATCCTCTCCTATGTTTGATCTATTTATTTATAAAAAAAAAAAAGTAAATTATATCATATTTTTGTATTCTAAATGACATGTTATTTCATTTAATTATTATATTGTCCCATCCCATTAGTTGTATGATATCAAATAATAAAACAACTTATATTGACTTTAGAGTTTATACTCTTATGGATATCAACAAAATGTTATAGAATATTGGGATCAATATAATTAAAATACATAGCAAATAAAGAAAAGAAGTTTTTGGTCGTGGGTCGGCGCGTAGCATTTGAAAGGCAATTCAAGATGTATCATAATTGTACTTGAGGGTATTATTTAAAAGAGCAGGCTTAGCCGCAAAATTTGACAATCGGGATTGCAGAAGCCGAAAGGCTCCAAGATAAGTGTCATAAATCACACTTAAAAAACGGTCCCATGCAGGTCGATGTCATTATCATTACAAGCTCACTCTTCGGCCTTTGCCTTGGCCTATGTTCCAAGTGCATGCATGCCTTGTGCTCGCCTTGGACTAAGTGCACCACGTCAGGTTTCACGCGGCTTACGTTAAGTTATTGTAAGATATTAATTAAAAGCGAAAGCAAAAGCGAAAGAAGTTTCCCAATCTCCTTCACCGCCAGCTTTTGCTTGTTTTGAACCCAATTTCGGCTTTTTATTAAGGCTCCGGAGTCGTTGCTTTCTAAGGCAAGTGGAAAAGGGCTCACTGTAGTTTGTGCATGCGTGTTACTTAAAGGTGATCAATATCCCACATGACACAACCCACATATTTTATTAAGTCCCACCAAATAAAAGTTTCCAAGATCGATCATTTTGATCTGTTATATTTTTTATATGAATTCGACCTGTTAATTATATAATATATTCAGTCAAAGAAGACTCTTGAAGTTGAGACTCCGCAATTTTTTCCACAGTCATGCGCGTATTTCAATGTATGAGATATATACAACCAAAACTTCTTTCCCTTTAAGGCTCTCGCAATCTTTTCTAATAGGTGTCTTTCGTATTTATATGGCTAGCACTGAAGGAATCAAGTTAAGAAGATTTGATGTTGAGACTTCATTTGATCAAATTTTCTACGTTTTGATCCTCTTATCTTTCTTATCTTTGAAGTCGACAGAAATAAATATTTGATAGAATTGGACCACTTTCCTTTATAAGATCACTCTTAACCTTTCTTATATATATCTTTACTATATAGACTCTACTAGTTTTCTCACACCAAATTGAGGGATAAAGGTAAAAAAAAAAAAAAAGGATTGATCGTCTATCTACCATATGAAAAGCGGAAGGGCCCATGCTCAAACGCATGAAAGCAAACTCTAGTAACCCCAAATTTTGTGCCATAGATTATTATAATAACAAAACTTTATGCCCCACTAAGCGTTCTTAGGATTCTTAATTTGGTAACTTTCATGTTTTGAACACGTAATGTGTCCCAAGTTGTTAGAAAAATCAATGACACAAAATGGAAAACTATGACTTGGTTGACATGGTGCATTAAAAAAAAAATAAAGGGTATAGCATTACAGGAGAATTAGCAACTTGACAAGTGACTACTGTTGAGTGCAGAGGATTTTGAAACTCGGGTCTTTTAATCCTTTTTGTAGTTGGATGTGATGCCAAATGCTGTTAATACGATTGTATCATAATGGCATCGAGGGCTTTTAAATATGTAGGACAAACTACGCAGTGTTTCAAAAAATATATCATTTCAATAGATTTGATTTCATTTAAGATTTAACTTCAGGCTATCATATCATTAGATTAAGGAAAATTTCTTTGATATGTCTTAGAATTTCTGTTTATTTTGATCTCTAGCAAGTATTAGTTTATTAGATCAAATGGTTACATTTGATAATTTCTAAAATGTTAATTAAAATTTATATCAAAATCTTTGTTTGGTTGTGACAAATAATGAAAAAAATATTTCCCTCTTCCACTCTCTACTGGTCAAATTCATGGASTGTTTTTTTTTTAAATATATATGGCGATCTAGATTTGATTGGAGTCAGACTCCCTGTGTCGCCTCATCATATGTATATATTTGTTAAAACTTCTTGAAGTGATGTGTTTATATATTTAGTATAATGATGGATTTCAAAATTTCGATTGGCCATAGATAGATGCGACCAAGATTTTGATGTGATAATGATTACAAAGCCATGATATATAAAGGATATGTTATATCGTAAGCCAATGAGGCTGCTGATTTATGCTTCCCTTTGAACATATTATATATCAGTATTTATTTCATAGTGAAACTGGGATATATTTTCCTTGTAATCAAAGTATTGATAAATGGTGTTTAAATACTACAATAGTATATGGATACCAACTAGATAATATATAAAAATAGAAACTTACGTGTTCAATACTCATAATTAAGGTCTGGGTGAAAGATAAATCGACCATGATCACTAACATCAATCAAGGTTGTCAAAGTACACCAAAAATTGTCTCTCTTGCATTAGAATATGAATAATAATGTTAATCAATAAAAACAAGACAAAATCGAACCAGAAACACTACTCCATATCGTGTGCAGTTGCATAATCAATGTAGAAACAGTAATCTTTTCACAACTTTTTTTCTTTATTATGTCTACACTCTATGTATGTGTATTATCCTGCCTAACTGAATGTACATTAAGTCAATTTTTCCCAGCACAATTTCTAAAATCATGATATCATCCTTTCAAGTCGTGGGTGAAGGGGGGAAAAAAAGAAAGAAAGAAAGAAAGAAGAGAAGAATTATATGATAATTTTGAAGAAAGACAAATCTTGAATAATTTATGAGACTGTGCATGTGCACACATGATGGTCTTTTGAATGTATAACGATGTTGAAAACACAAGTTGCTTATTTAAATTGGTGCTTTTGATGTCGAGGTGTTGAGGTCTAGGGGGATTGGTTGAGAAGAACCGCTGGGGCTCAAAGTTTAGATAAATCTATGACTTTTGCCAGTTTTTCTAATGGTTTCAACTCATGTTAGGCTTCTACCTTTTGAAAATCGAATAAAAGAAAGTTAGAATCTCAAAAAGCCCCATGCCTCACATCAAAGAGGTCATAAAATATGCGACCAATATCATCAACTTATAATAATATGCTTTAGTTTATTTACACAAAAAATAATCAAAAAGTTTGGGTATGATAGACATCCTATACAATATTTGGTGTTTGTGTATTTATCAAATAACACGCAATTTTTTATCAATTAATTAATTTAATGAATTGGTAGTTTCAAAATACATATTTACATTAAATACATTTTACTGGATATAGACAAATAACTGATGTAGTATGTCCATCCCTCTACATTGCGTATTAAGTTTATTAGAGATGAGTATACAGATTGTGTATTAATATGTAAAATATAGCTTAAACTTTTTTTTTTTATATAAATTTAAAGAGAGAGTCGCCTACATAAATAATACTGTCAACCATCTTGTTGACATATTGATAATCATATTAGAAAGCCATCGACATTCATATTGCTTATTATGATAGATTATATATAAAAATTTTTTTTTCCATATTTAATCTATGCATTAAAGGCCATCCATTAACTTATATATAGGAATGACAAAAGAGATGCATTCCGAAGTTAACATACTGCACTTGGCTAGTTCACATACTTCTACATAATCACTATTTCATAAATTGACAAAACATGCGATATGCAAAAACCAAAATAATTAATCCTTGCAAAATTAAGACAATTCAAAAGCCTCACATCTGCAAGATGTTCCCTGGCTACTAGAAATTCATATATCTTACCCCCCCACCCCCACCCACCCCCAAAAAAAAAAGGCAGAACTAGCTAAAAACTTAAGCTTCTCAATCGACAAAAATACTACTGGAAGCCCTTGTTTATGTTGTTGTCGCCGATTCTGCTGCAACTTAGTAGGCTTATGGTTCATACACTTGATGATGATCTTACACTTGAAAATGGAATAGTCGAAAGGATATAATACCATCCCTCCTGATTGAATCTTAGGTGGGACAAACGTACGCGTAATCATCTAATAAAATTTTATCATACATATATATATATATATATATGAGAGGATCTTTTCACNTGATGATCTTACACTTGAAAATGGAATAGTCGAAAGGATATAATACCATCCCTCCTGATTGAATCTTAGGTGGGACAAATGTACGCGTAGTCATCTAATAAAATTTTATCATACATATATATATATATATATATGAGAGGATCTTTTCACATAAAATTTTTAAGTAAATCTAGACACAAAATTCTATAGTAGAGATGGTTAAGATTTTATGTCTAGATATACATTAAAAAATATTTATTAAAAGATCGTCTATATATATATATATATATGTTACGTAGATAAAAGGGATGGTAAATATGTGGATGAAAAAAATTTCATCAGATGGACATACGGATGCCACCATATTTCTATTGTCTCGCTCAACGATGGCACACCAAAGTGTACTACCCGTTTGAGTTGTCAAAGTCCTTGCCAGGATCCCGGAATTCAGAACTACCAGAGCTATCTAAGTTTGATGGAAATCTCATCAGCTCCTGTTGTTGTTGCTGCCGCTGAGACGAGCTGGTAGATGATGATAACGTTGATGAAGAATTTGGAGAAAACGATTCCTGATTAAAGAGGCTTGAAGTGTAATAGTTAAAGCTAGCATCATCACTGGAGAGTATTTGCGCATATTGAAGCAAGTCCGGGTAAGTATCATTTGGTAAAGATGGAGGAGGAGGAGCCATTGGCCTTACATTTTGCTCATTGAAGGCTACAGTACTTGAATCTCCACCCATTAAATAGAGAAACTCAGGCATTCCCTGAACTCGTTCTGGGAAATTGAGCTTAGCCTTGGTGCCTTTAAATTTTAGAGCTGCTCTATCATATGCCATGGCTGCATCCTCAGCGGTTTCGAATGTGCCAAGCCAGACTCGGGCCGCCTTCTTGGGGTCTCGTATTTCAGCTGCCCATTTCCCCCAAGGCCTTTGTCTTACTCCTCTGTAATGTCTCCGCCGCGTAGTTCCTTCACAGAATTATAGAAAGTGAAAGACGTTAGAAAAAATAGAATGCAAGATGCTACTGTTCAGGAGTGTAAGTTATCCAAAATAACAAAGAGATTGATTTCAATTCTTCTTTAATCACACAAGTAGATCTCATATTAATCTATTGATCACATACGAATGTCTCGATGTCATAGGATCATCGGTATCAAAAAAGTTTTACATGATGAAGATGACATATC
Organism: Bursera palmeri; assembly: GCA_026225775.1. Classification (NCBI taxonomy): domain Eukaryota; kingdom Viridiplantae; phylum Streptophyta; class Magnoliopsida; order Sapindales; family Burseraceae; genus Bursera; species Bursera palmeri. Next base: position 8,400 of record JANKKB010028602.1, on the reverse strand, counting down.
ACATTATCTCTAAATTCATTTAATAAGATGAGATAGATAAAAGAGAAAAAAGAGGAAGTACGAACATCCCCACATAAGACTTCTCAAGGACACGAAAATTCGAGGTAGGGATATATATCATGCATGCGTTTCAATGTTTTGCATGCACATATGATGGGTAAGGACTAAGGGAGGCTTTTAGTGGGCCATTAAGTGGGTACTATAATATTACTACTATGACATGACATGCTAGCAGAAGTTATTTAAGTCTCCGACCAACTTTCGGCAAGAACTTCCTTTATTTCTGGCCCATTTCGCAAAATATATTGCACCAAAAGTAAGTTAAGCCTCAAAGTAGTTTATATTCTAAGCAGTTCAATCTTAAAATTTTCCTTTTGGCCACTAACTCAACTCCTAAAAGGATTTCGGTTATTATATATATAAATTCTCATCTATATATTACACTTCTTTTTATAATCTTTATCAACATGCAATGTAAGTAGAAAGTAGATAACTTTTGAGTGGGACAATCATACTAGCTACATCGATATTTATTTAACTGACTAATGCAATTCTCCCACATATGCATTCAATAGATTAAAAACAAGCAATTCCACAGAAAGTCTTAAACAAAATGAGTACATATATATAATATATATGTTATTGGTGATAAGTAAAATTGTGTTATACATATATTTAAGAAACAGTAGATAAGCTTGTCTGACACTTAAAAATACTCTCATCTTTGGTGATGGCTATTGAGATTAATAAAAAGAAAACACATATAATATAATTGTATGAGATAACATAGAAAGTATGATGTTGTGTAGATATATGCTTATTCCATGATTTCATCTAATATTTGTTTAGCAAAATGTACAAATATATAGCTTGAGGTTTTAGAGTTCCACAAGGCAAGAGAAAGACGGTGTTTTAAGTCATCTAAGAAACTTCAAGGCCAAGTTCCTGATAACAAAACAAACAAAGATAAACTAGCAAAGTAGTCGTCATTTTCAAGATTTGACAATTTTTTAAGCTAAGGGAATTAATAGGAATGGAAATAAACAAATAGGGAAATAAGGTTAATGGTCAAAGACGGAACAAATAGAATGATTTAAATGCTAAGTTTGGTATACACTATCAAAGTTGTATAAATCAGTGAGATTAGAACATGACTAATAGACGTAATTAATGCTTTGAGAAGGGACTGAAATCAAATGACACATGGAAAATGATGATAATCTGTAGAACAATATAATAAATTTGCGTGTTAGGTTGTAAAAATTGGAGAAAATATAGAAGGTATTAACTTGCCTAGACACGGTACGACATTTACACTTTAGAGAGAGACGGTTCTTTACGCAAAGTTAGAATACATTGAACTTGGCTTATATTGAACATTTGACTCTTATATATCTTCCACTGGAATCTGAGCAAGTCATACAAAAGAGTAAAGGATCAGGGTTGCTATTGGCATGACAATAAAACCCTTGATGGAGATAGATCACGAGACAACTTTGACTAGACCAAATTTAATTTACCCGAGAGCAAGAACCAGAAAAACTTTGACAGTTTGACAATTGAGGCCATGAAGTATGGCAAAACACTATGGAGTGATATTAACAGCGCATGCAATATTATTATATTTATTATATATATTTGCATACAAATCAAAGTAGCTGCAACCATGAATGCCGGCGAGTATGGAACAAGAAGAACTAAGCTTGGTGATTGATATGATAGATATGCGAGTGTAATAGCAGAGTAGTATATATATAGTCATATCAAGTACCTTGATCTTGAGCTGGTTGAGGTGGATCAGGTTCTTCTTTTACAGCTGGCGAATCTGAGCCCGTTGAAGGGTTTGATTGCACCAACGTTGGCTGCTCATCGCTGGTGCCTATTACTTGTGTTAGAGCAGAAACCATAGCAGACATGTCTGATTCCGACCAAGAAGATGCATAAACTGGGAAGTCATGATGGTGATGGTCATGGTCATGGTCTTTCTCTTTCTCCTCCGATGCTTCCGATGGAAGTGGCCGCTTTCCATGCCTTCGATCCACCTTTGTAAGCCTGTATAGTGTGACAATTCAGCAATTATACACAATGGATATGATATAAGAGACCACTGCCACTAGAACATGAAGCAATTGTCACTAGACAACACGTTGTTAAAAGGGTTTTGTTGGTTGAGACTAAGATAACGAAATCAAGAATCAGATCGACCAAGTAGTGTTTGGTTAATGGGAAAATTGAGCAGCTAGGAATGAAAGTGAAGAGGGAAATAGGGTTTCTGGAAAGGGTTTTATCGGTCAGTGTTTGAGTTTATCTACTGTGTTTTGGTTCCATGTGCATAAAACTGTAAGAGAATGCTCCATTCACAGTCCATAAAATGAGCCTCTCATGCATCCGATGCCCACTTAGGACAAGTGTGGTCAGAGAGTTCAAAATTAAAAAAAAAAAAAAAAAAAATTAACAAAAGAAAGGAATCATAACTATTTGCTTTATATATTCCCTAAACCCCCTTTTTGGTACAAGTGTAGAAGGTAAGAGATAAAAGAATAAAAAACCAATTAGATCTTGACTTATATCTAATTANTTCAAAATTAATAAAAAAAAAAAAAAAAATTAACAAAAGAAAGGAATCATAACTATTTGCTTTATATATTCCCTATACCCCCTTTTTGGTACAAGTGTAGAAGGTAAGAGATAAAAGAATAAAAAACCAATTAGATCTTGACTTATATCTAATTATAATAATGGATATGTGTCACAAAACTTCTCAAACATTAGGTATAGATTATAACATAATTAAACAATGATTTATGGTACCATAATAATTCTTTCGTAAACTCCTTTCGGGAGAGGGATCAGTGGGCGCTGCTGCCCAGTAATTAGCTGGCTTAACTCTATGGACATAGATCATTATAATTAATGAAAATGCAAGATGGTAATAAATTAATGAGAATTGAAAAGAACAGTAAAAAGTGTTGACAAAGTGAAGTAAACATCAAGCGTGCAGGAGAAAAATGATACTGAAACAACTAGAATTTGTCCATGAGTTGATGGGTTTTGGGTAAAGTCGCAGGAAATAATGACTAGAGTCTGAGTCTTACTGGAACTTGAATATGTGCTTTGTTGAAATGTAAAAGCAACGAGTAAAATATGAATTATTACAAACTAGGAAAATTAATTAATGCTAAATCGTAACTAAATTGAAATTAATGGTTGAATTTCAAAATTATACTCAGGAAAAGTAAATCTGATCAGCTCGCAGGGGAAAGTGACGAAAGCGAATTACAGAAAATTTGAACTAAAGTAAGAAGGGCGGAGAGGACTTTTACAAAATTGTGGGACTCCCTCGTAATGACAGCAAACTAGGGGGTCAGATTGGGAATCAAAATTTAAACTTCCTACATTTTGATATAGAAAGTTTTTTGGGCTTGGTGGCCATCGCCATACAGTAATCGCCCCGTTAAATAATTTTTAGATGATACTGCAAGCCTGAATGGTTAAGAATAATAGATATAGTTTTATCAAGAGTCATGATACTTCATTGATTTACTAATAATAATTTTATTATTAAGTTGATAAAAACTGTTAAATTGACTCTGATTTTCAAAATCAATCAAACAATATTTACTGTTAATTTAATAATTAGATCAATTCAATGGATGAGATAATAAAGCCACTGTTTCTCATAACATACGTTTCGACATTCGAAGTTCAAACCCGACCAATTGTTTGAGTTTGACCATTATGTTAAATCGACAAAAATATATGCATATTAAATGGTGGCAAGAAGCAAATTAGATTTTTTCTTTGACAAATTTGTATCTACTTGGTCTGTCTTTTCATCAATTCTATCTTGAGATGGTTGGTTTCTTTAAGTTCTTTTCTATTTAATTTCTTTCAAGTTTGTTGGTTTAATCATATCTTATGGTTTATGTTATCTAAGAAACACACGCATACGAGATATTAGATATTGATAAATAGACTTTTTTCTTCATCTCAAACCGATGGATTTTCTCAATTGAAGGATCTTTAAATGAATAATACAAATTCCAGCTGATCAAACCTAATTCAAATTCTTTTGTTTCGAATAATTTTTTTTTCTCGTGCCTTGGAATGTAAAAGATTTAAAAAAGAAAAAAAGTTTTAATTAGGCTGGTGAAGTTAATATGAAAATCCTGCATATGCTTTCCAATACAACTAACAGCATTTAATTTAATTTAATTTATAACTTAATTAATTATTATATATCTGTTATGTATACTGGCTTCAGAATTCACTGAATCAGATTCAGTGGGCTGTCTCTTGTTCTCATCCTCAATAGGATTATTAAATCAATAATAACTAATTAACCATTTATGTATACATATAATATTAACTTAACTTAATATAACTTTTTATAGAATGAATAATATAATGATCATAAAATGATAAATTTTCATACAATAATGAACAACAGATGAAGAGATGTGTGGATCTTCTGACATGGTCCAGACAAACAGACACCCGTCTACGGCTATGAGAATGTGCACGAAATTCACCTACAAATGCAGACAATCACTTGCGAGTTTTAATGCAGATCTTTCCAGTCAGCAAAGATTGATCTAATCAATGAGAAGATTTAAAGCACATGTATATATATATGAATAATAATGTGAGACAAACCATCCACTTGTAAAAGATTACAATGTCCATGACACATTTCTCTAGTAAAATTCTGAGGAGGAAACTTTTTGATCAGTTTCTCTTCACCATCCTGGTTTCATCATTTTATGGGCTATATGTTGTGATCTCATAATGGGGGACCTTCTTCAGCTTGAAAGGTCATAAACTTCCATATTCAATGGTCTAAATCGAAAATATTTGTTTAAGATCTTTTGTACAATAAAGTATTATGCTTGGAAAATCTATTTACATCTCATCTTTCATTAAAGTCAAGACTCTATGAAGAACAAACAAAATGAGCTTCAAAATGTAAAGAGAGAGAGATGCATAGTTGTCTGTACGTGCATGTGCAATTACATCAAACGCAAAGAGACAGAGAGAGAGAGAGGGAGAGAGGGATGTGTTTGTAAGTGAATGCAGTGAAGCATGTTGGCATGAATTAATGTCTCCTCTTCATGTGAGTTAGTTTTTGTTATGTATTCCAAGTATTGTTTTGTTGACGCTAAAGCCAAAGGAAAGACGCTAGAAAGCATTCATTCTTGCACATGCCTCAGTCCCTATCCTAGCTATTAGCTACCTCCTGCTCTATCATTCATTCTAATTATGGTTTTGAATGGAGAACTAACAATCTATGGTGACCATTTCAGGTTGCGTAGACTCTGGATTCTAGCTCGTTTGGTGTAGCAATTAATGGCTTGTCTGTCGGAAAAGAAAAAAAAAAAAAGCGTAGATGTTAGACTTTATAAATAATTTATTCAATAAATACAGTATCTTTATGAATCATAGTGTTAGATTGAGAGTAAAAAATGCGAAACTTAGGTTCGAATTGTGTTTGAATTATTGAAAGAGGCGTTGATAAGTTACGAGCTAGGTATAGAGGGAAAGCCTCCCATCATTATAATTGACTTTGATCACAATTTTTTAATTATGTTCTTTTGCTAACATGATTCCTTTTGTTAACCGACAATATTGACATGATTTGTTTTATGAGAAAGATGAAAAGTATATTTCTACAACCCCCAAGGAATAATTAGGGTTAGGTTAGCCGAAAATGGAGATTGAAGAACAAGTTTTTATATCAAAAGGCATCTATATATAGCGGACAAACACTAAGTCCACTTCTCCGATGCTGAGATCTGACTTATTTTTGACAAAATATTATTGTCCCCATGTGACCCAAAAAACCTCCAAGACTTGTACTGGTCGACCAAGACGTTTATGGCCGAGATCCAGCCTGCCTCCTTGTCCAAACTTTTCATTGTTGTTTTGGGTTTTGAGATTTACCCTTCTAGTTTTCTTGTGTGTTTGATGGGGTCAAGCGTCCTAATTAACCGCGAAGAAAATTCATCCCTGCACGTTGAGACTTACTGTTTTTAAATAATAAAAACTTGATTTTTGAAATTCTATCCATATGATCCAAAAACATTATTTTCACGCTGCCGGTGCATCAAACGTTATAATATATATATATATATATATATATACTCAATATCTACACTTGGACTAAAGCAAATGGATAGACGATAACAAGAAGTATACAAAGTGATCCTATTAGACAAGTTCGACCTAACACGTCATATGTTTGTTCATCCAATAAAATTATATTTTTATGCATTCATTTTTTAAACTCATTTATCATATTTAAGTGTACAAATAAGAACACAGAAAATAAAGACTGGCTCATTATATCCATTCAATATTAAAAAATTTAATATAAGAAGTAAATAAAAAAACCATGAAGGAATAAGGTATATGCATTATTTTATGACAATTATTTGAATGAAGATGCAGACAAAAATAATTGTTTGATAAGTTTTTAAAGACTCAAATCAACAAAGAAAAATCAAAGAAACAAGGATTTACTGATATGCAAAATTAGGTGCTCAAAGGGTAGCTATTGCCAAGTATTTATTACTAAAATATCATTATATTCGAGTGAAAACTATGCAACTATCTCACAAAATTGGCTGGTTTAAATAAAATAAATGACGATAAATTTTTTTTTTTATAGAATCTACTAAAAAGAAAATTCCATTCTCTTAGCATATATGTTAATTTATATATAAGAGTTTATGTTAATAGGTTAAAAGTGTGTTTATATGATGCTAGTACTCCGAGAAGTGAATTGAACTGAACTCTCAGTCAAGTGTCATTACCCTTACAGAAACTACACATAGTAATGATCATCCACTGCATCTAAGATGCTGAAAACTATGGCCAAAGTCCAAACCTTGCAAGTTTGCCACTAGCGTATGCAGCTCTGGCATTCTGCAAAGAGAGTAGATCTTAGAAAGGCTGCAGCCTGCAGGTTTTACTTTCATACAGCAGCTATGGCCGGAGTCAACACCATAAATTTTCTAATTTTGATCATACTTCAGATGACGCTTCAACAATTAGAAAAAACTATGCTTATTTGCTAACATGATAACAGGTCAAATACAAAAAATACAAAGCTAACCTTCACATGACAAGCAGAAGCAGAGTGCACCAGCCATACTAATCTCCCACTCGTTGGTAATTTGGAGCTGCTCCAGAAAGAGAATAACGATAAGAGATTGACAAACTTGACTCAACCAAGCCAGATTTTCCAGACACAGGCCTTTGAACACGATTGGCATAAGCCTGGGGTAGATCCTCACTGGATGTTACAGGAAAGAAAGGTTGGTAAGAAGACAACTCTCCTTGTACTTGTGTTTGTAATGGAACATGCGAGACTGGCGCCGGATGCATGGTTTGACTATAGTAATCAGCCACATTTTCTGAAGGCTGAACAATTTCTCCCTTCCTGATCAATTGTGATGTCTGACAGGAACTTCCATATACAGCAATTTGATCCCTAAGAACAAACTCCAGGGTATGATTATACCAGTAATAACAAGGGCAATGCCAAGAACGTTAATGTCAAAGCATTTTCAACTTAAAACCAGCAGAAAGTAGTAATAGGAAATCATAAACTCAACTAGCCAACAGCTAGGATAACACAGCCATGAGTAAGGACTCACATGGAAATAAAAGGGCCCTACAAACAACTTATTCTAACTCATTGATTATTTCATATAAAAAGTTGAGATACATGGCACACACTCAAACCTGCCATATGCAATCCCATTCCCGAAATTGTACATATGTCTAAAATAAATTCAGAAAAACTTCCTTTAGCCTCTAATCTTACTTGTGGATGCACAAGTGCCGAAATAAAGATTGTCTTTTAAAAGAGGCATAAGAGAAAGCATTTGCATCAACACATTCAAACAAAATCATTTAAAAACTGCAAGAAGCATTTCTAAACATAGCCCAACATGCCACAATAAAGCCAATTCATATCCAGTGCTCCCGAAGTTGCTTTCTTATCTGCACTACTATGCAAAAAAGTTCTTCGTAAATCAGAAAATCACTGAATGTTAAATCCTTTTCAGGCGTATTTTGATGAGGTAAAAGTTCAAAGGCACATCAGGTACACAAGTTAAAAAGCAGGAATTCACATTATTTTTTAGGCTTGTAAAGGGGATTGGGGATAACAGCAATAATTATTAGGGAGGTATGGCACTGCTTATAGTATTAGAGGCCTATGTAGAGAACAATGCTTCATAAAACTTATTCATCATTATTATAAAACCATGTTGGCTGAGAAAGATTATTTTGGTTCACTATTATAGAGGTTCTATCTAGGGCTGGGCAAAAAAACCCGACCCGTCGGGTTGACCCGAACCCGACCCGAAAAGTCGGGTTTTTTTCGGGTCAAAT
>JANKKB010028601.1:0-13760 GCA_026225775.1 Bursera palmeri | reverse complement strand
ATATATATATATATATATATATATATATATATATATATATATATATATATATATTGTGAAACCTCGACGGTTCCTAATTGTTGAAAAATAATGTTCTTTTATTTAAACTCATTGAATAATGAAAAAAACAAGTGGTTTCTTGTTTGAATAATGTTAGCCTCATAACCTAGTTGTTAATTCAGAAACTGAAGTGTCACAACATCAGGAACTAATCGACTTTGAAGAAAATTATAACGCTTGCTCAATGTGTCAACTGGAGATTCCCAACAAGCAACAACCTTGAAATCTCCGAGTGAAGGTGGTCGGCTTGTGGATTCTTTCTTCCATAAATACTTGAAAAGAAGTTGACAAGGTCGTTCGATGGTCAACCCTCACATTGTTGTCCACAAATGATGAAAAAAACTTCTGTCATGGTAAAACTTAAATGTTCCTCAAGCCCTTTCCATGTACTTCCAACAAACCAATATGGCTTCACGTAGGTGTCTGTGCAGTGCTTACTTTACAAACCTCTACACTGAACCCACAATCCATTAACAAAAGTAGCCATGCTCTTTGCTGTTCAGAGAGTCGATCCTTGGGGCCTTTAACTTCAACAAGCTTGGCTTCGCCTCTGTATTCTTCATGGAAACGCCATAGCAACAAATCTGGCATTCCGCTTGACCAACTCTGGTAATCTTGAGCGAGATGTCGGCACAGTGCGGCTAAACAAGGGCCCCCAACGCATGTAACTGCTGCTCGAAGTTCGGAGAGGGAATAACGGTCCCAATTAACTCCTTTGCAAGCTGTTCCCACATGAGATTCCCATTTTGTGACGAGGATCTCCTCAGCCATACCATCATAAACTTTTTGTAGCTGAGCTTCTATAAGGTCATTTCTTGCTAGATAAAAGTTATCTGTACCCAAATCCAAGGGAGCAGTCTGCAAAAGGAAGATGTACATTTCCTTTTCTTAAAATTCCCATCAACAAGCAACATGAAGACTACTACGGGCACATTGATATGTTAAAAATGACTAAGTTTCTCAAAAGTTTCTTCTTCCAATGTAACCTTCTCTAAAATAATTCATTGATTGATGTTATAATGCTCCTCTCCAAAGTCAGGAATTTATGCACCAAAAACTGTAAACAAATTCAAAATTTACTATCCCTAAGTTGGTGCTTCACTTGTTACAGATCACAACTTTGACTGATGTAATCGGATGAAGTGACCATGAAAAGAATAGAAGTAAAAACATGCAACTGAACACGCACATGTCTTCCTCGGAATTTTAATTATTATAGCAAGGCTATGTTTAGTACCATAGGATTGGATTGGACTAGACTAAATTTTATGCTGCATTGAATTAAATAGGATTGGACATGAACCTAGAGAGTTATCCAAACCCCCTTCTGCAATACCAATTATTATAATTCCACAAATAATCCAATCTCATGTTTTCTTACATTCACCAAATACACTTAGTATGGGGAAGAAAAGAAAACTTATCTGTTCCCGTATGTTAGCAGAAAGAGAAGAGCAGTGAAATGACCATGAAGTGTGGGACTCTACAATATCCAGTTCAGAAATTTATACCATGTGTTTGACTTTTGGAGTGAAAGTAAAGCTGGGCATAGACAGATGTTGTCCCTAACTTTGTTCCACTTCTTTCTATGGTTCTCTTAAATATGTACTTTTAAACTTTGGAAACCAAGTTCTGAGACATTAATGTGAAGCATGCGTACATTTGTGTGTTTATGTTTGTGTGTGTGTGATTAACAGAGTGAGAAAGAGAAAGATAGAAAAAGAGAACTTAGCAGCTTACTTAGAAAACTATACCTGAAATCTGGTGCGGAAAACATCAGGTACGTCAGAAAACAAAATATCCCACAAGAGAAGGCCAAAAATAGTCAACCAAATGCCACTTTCTGTATGAATACCTTGCCATTCTCCTCCTTCCCCAGCATAATACTGCAATGCAAGCTGCTCCACTCCACATTGTTCCCCATCTTCTCCATAGAACCTGCTTTTCGCACCAGTTTCACAATTTAAAGGTCTCCCTTGAATATGAACCTAATATATTTGCCAAAACCATAGTCAAAATTAGGAAATCAGTATTAGTTTAGCGTCCACTTGGTGGGTAATAATATATCATTAACAACATTTTGAATTTATATTTCAAGAAGCATCTCATTCTCAAAATGCCTAAAGCATAAATTAAGCAATTACTTCTGTGATCTTCCTTTTAATGGATTGTGAAAAACTAGGAGTTTTCCACCGCCTAGGTGGTTTTCCCAAGCGCAGTACTCTCCTTTGCAGTGCCACTCTTGAACCAGCACGGACCCATGGATCCAGCAATCCATCTTCAGCAACTGACAGACTCTCATTGGGACAGCCCATATGCTCCAAATCAACTGACAACCTCAGCGTCCAGTATCCTCTTCTTCCATCACAAGTGAAATGATTAAGCAACCGTTTCAGTAAATTTACAGCATCATTGTACCTGAGACAGAGAAATAAGATCCTCTCAGTTGTCAAACATCCCAACTAATTTCATGAAATACAACAACCCACCATTTTCTCTAAATCAGCACATTTTCAACCGGCTCATTGATATTAATTCTCTTGCACATAAATCAGGTGGTAGCAAACAAAGTTAAGCTTAATGAAAAAATAAAAAATAAAAAAAAATAAGCCACTGCAGATAAAATAATGTAATGAATAGCTTTCTAGAAGAGGATAAAATGTTAACCCTTGCTAAAATCACAACACAATAAACATGTGGCGTGTGATACTAAATTTTCTTACCTCAATTCTTTCTTCCTCCTAAAAGTGAAAAGTTATTTCAAGTAATTACAGGGTTCTTTTTGTAGAATTAACAGGGGTGCCTACACAAAAATGATGAAAAGAAAATGAGCGTGGAATGAGTGTGGAAGAGGATGCTAAAAGATCTGCAATTGATTGCCTGCAGTGTAAAGGTCCACCATCCTCAAGAAGCTAATACTTTAGCAATGAACAAATTAATGTCAATCTCTTCATACACATTAATCAGCTAAGTGATACCGAAGGGTGTCAACTTTAATAACAATAGATTACTGACATTCCACCAAAATAAGGCATGAGCAGAGACTATCTAACCAGATTGAGAGGAAGTGGCTATGCAAAGGAATACGTGCCAAGTATGTAGCCTTTGGCTATGGAAAGGAAATGGCAATAAAGAACACTAATTGTGTGGGCACCCTATGAGGAGCTAGAGACCAAGGATTGGGAGCTCAAAGGCCCAATACTTTAAAGACATCCTCAATTTGAGCCAACTAAGCCAAAACTCTTTAAACCATACCAACTACAGGATGAAGTACAAATACAGGCCCTTACCATGAGTCGAATGACTAACCCATCAATAACAAAGATCAACATCTTCTATAATCTCCATCTATGAGCTGTCCAGTACTTTACCCCACATTGAATAATAATTTGAAGATAAATAATCATACTCATGTAGTTTCCACATGCATTTAAGCACAGAATATAAAGCTATAATATTTCAAAGAACATTGACAATATTTAATAAAGAAAAATAAGCAATTGATCATGATGGTCCTGTGCTATTATCTTGATTAATTATAACAATATCATAAAAGCAATATACTGACGAAAGAAGCTGGGTGGGAAGTGAATTTATCCTGGACAAAAGTGCTAGACTCAGAAGAAGTTTAATTATCATATATTACTATATTATCCTTACTTTTAAAGAGATTCCTACATGCAGGTTACTACATATGTCCAAAGTAATGAGAGTCACCTAAATAAACAATACAAATTAGTTTCAACACATACTGTGCTAAATACAATCAGCACGGCTTAAGGATAAAATAATTTACTGAAAAAAGATTCAATGAAGCCGACCAATTTGGACTGGAAGTGGAGTGTGGACAATAATTGTAGTTATAAGGCAGAAGACAAAGAGACCTTTCAAAAGTCAACAAATGTGGTAGTTATAAAATGAAGTCAACCACAAGAACTTGTTTCATATTTTCAACAGAAATATTAAAAAGATAATAAGCAACAATCTGCAATTGTAACTTCCATACCTACGCTCACTTTCAAGAAAGGAAATTCCTAACAAGACCACTTTAGAGTACACCCACGCTGCTGAAAAGCAAGAATGAAATGTATTTGCTAATACTGAAGTTTTTGATTGAATTGCCTCGCAAGAAGTGCTAGATATATAAGAATCAGATATCATAATGCATCTTAACACCAATTCAATCTTGTTTTCATCAAGAGATTGATCCATTATTTGCGCCAGTTCAATAGCCTGCATTACAGAAACATATATATAGTAAATGAGAAAAATGTCAACAATATTTCCACTTGAAAACAAATCCAGACCTCTTCATAAGCAAGCAGGTCACTTAGACCTGAGAAAATGTGTTTAGAAATGATGCAGTTGTAATTTGGATATTTTACTATTCCCAAATCAACTAGTAGAAAAGCTGATAGATCCTGTTCTCCATTGAGGAAAAAAAGCCTCTGCACAAGGGAAAAAGTTTAAAGAAAACATTTAGTTTAAACCATATTGACAAATTTCCTTAAATACTTCTGTTTGTCAAAAATCACAGAAGCCGTGCACGCACCTCAGCACGCCAGATAAGGGATTCAGCTTTGGAAGATACTCTGATACAGCTCCCTGTTCTATCTAGAATCATGTTTGGCAGCAGTGGGCTGCACGTTAGAAACCAAGGAAAACAGAATTTACAAAAGCTCAAATGACTAGCCATTGTCTAAATATAGTAAATCATTCATACCATAATCCATCTGCATAGGAACATAGAAGAGATAAGATAAGATCCTGCTTTCGTGAACCACGACTGCAGTTCCGAAGCCTCTACACAAGAACATTGCATAGAACCATCAGCAAAGTAATGAAGAAATACAAACAACTTATAATCATCATATAGCAATCCAAGTAACAAGTTCACCACTAAGAACTATTTTACTTGTGCTCATAATCACATCTGAAACCCATCAATAACGGCAAGGATACATTAAAAGGATGCTCCTCTTTCAATTATCTTAACTCAACAAAGTAAGTGGACGGCTGAAAATTAAAACATGTTGTAGTCTCATAAAATTCTCCGAAGGAACCCTATTAGAATAGAGAGATTGACTGCTTAGAGCGCTCATTACAAGATTGTAATTATCCTTGATTGATGGAGTAGATTTCTAAGATTAATTAGAATTTATTTCTTTTCTTTTTTTTATCTATTGTAAAGTGTATAAATACCCATGTAGTATTGTTCAAGATATACAAGAAATATTTCTACTATTATTTTTTCTCATATGGTATTAGAGCTATAGTGACTCAACGGTCCAGGTTCGAATCCTCTCCGTGTCATTTAATTAAAAAAATAAAAAAGTTATTGTTTTGCCCACTTGTAAAACCCGCTGAGGCATGTGAGGCTTTGTCTGGTACGTGAGGGGGCGTATTAGAGGCTTAAATATTCAAGTTAAATCCACACCTACAAGTTTAAGCTTTTAGGAAAGTGGCAAACTTAATAAACCCAAACAAAAATCAATTATGTGATAATGGATAGTATCGTAAAATACTATTTAAAATGGAAGAATGAGAAAGTGTAAATATAATGAACTAACATGTATGTATATGAATAGCAAAAACACAAACCTCTTTAAGCACACACAAAATTTCGCGTAGCTCAGAGACAGTGAGCAAATTGCAAATCTCCTTCATGTCATCATGCAATTCAGTTGTATCTTCAAAGGCGCGCATATAGCCATTAGCTGCAATGTGATGACATAAAGAAAATTTCTTTAGGGAGCCATTGGATTTCAAAAATATAACTAAGAGTACTGAATTACCAGCAAGTTCCTTGACTGCTTCTTGAGAATCTGATACTTCAGGATAAGAAATACTAGATAACCGAAACCATGGCCCTGAAGAGAGATTACCAATATTGGATCAGTTTGGTCTTATAAAAAAAATTAAAACCTAAGATCTCAATTAGCTTGTCATCTAGATTGTGAAAAACATGTCCTATAATAATGTCATAACTCACGCAAAAGAGGTACAGATTGTTCTGTGACTCAACATTGTAGGCCAACCATTTGATAGAGATTTTAGTATATACTTAAATTTCAATATTTTATTTCAGAGTATGCATACAAAAATCCAATTGAAAATGCAAATGCTTAATTCAAGGAGCTATAATCTTAGTTATATATTTCCAATCTTGAAATGTTTAGGGCGATAAATTAACAGATCCTGACATCATCTACTCCCTATAACAAGTACAATTACCATAGAGTGAGCAAAAGTCAGAATATCTTCCAACCATACTGCTTTTAGTATTAATACTGTGATATAATATAAAACTTGCAACAGCATCTATACCCAGAACTAGTACATGATGTCCCACTTAAGAGCTCAGGCAATTCTATCTCCATGGTACAGAAATAAACTTTAGGCAAGACAAAAAGTTGTGGGAGCATTAACAGAATGAAATCATAAGAGAAATGAATGAAAGAGTAAAGATAAGAGAAATGAGTAGATGAGTAAAGCTAACACTAAAATATAGTGTAAACATAATCTGGTTAGTAAAAAGACCTTTCCGCGTATATAGCCGAATGAAAAGCCTCTGACTATCCTCAGAGAGCACAGAGAATGATTCTGAAAACAGACAACACAGGTAACTGTTAAACCTTTCTGAAAAAATATTTCAACAGAAGAAAAATTGAAAAATGGTACACAAATTGATACCTATGAAGATTTTTTCTTCATCTGTAAAAAGGTGAGGACTACTCCTTAGAACTTCTTGTACTAACAAATTGAAGTTATGCTGATATTTTATCATACTTGATGGATATTTTTTGGCAGATTCAACCACCTGTAGAGCACTCTTCCACAGATATTTGGATACCGTAATATCATCATCTTTTTCAGCATTTGACATAGTCTTGTGACACCAAATCTTAATTGGAACAGCATCAAGAGAATGTTTTGGAGCTGAAGTGACACAACCCTGCAAGAAATCACAGCATGCTTAATGATTATTGAATCAACTATTCATCGTTTTCCCAGTTCAATGTATAATTTGAACTAGAACTGTTTGGCATCAGAATGTCCAATTAAAAGTTCAATCACCAGGATTGAAAAAACATGCAGCCCAAAAAAAATCTGCAAGTACAATGGAATCATGAGGTCAAGAAGGTTCTAATAATTCTCAAATATCTATCAGAGAGGCTAGTGTACTTAACCTATGAAGACAATCCACAGACAACCAAGTCAATGGCCTATTTAACCTTATCCAAGTAACAGGTTTTAGAAATGAGCAATTTCGTTTTATTTAATTTTCTAAATATTTTATGGTGGGCTAATGCAAATAAGTATACTTCAAATACCAGGTTCATTTAAGACCAAAAGTTCATCACAAATGTTTATTTCTAAAATAATAGTGCAGATTTTGTGGCAAAGAGGAGAAACCTATGCTAAAATTGTAAAATAGCATATCCAAATGTCATGTAAAACTAAAATCTAATGTTCGAATGTTGTGCAAATATATTCTGTAATTGATCAAATTATTTACTAATCCTATTCATTTCCCTGCACGAGCAACCATTAAACATAGTTCACAAAGATCACCATAAACAATAAAATACATAACTATCAACTCCATCTAATAAATGAGTTTAGAATAACCAATTTGGTGTTTAACTGGTTTCTTATTTTTGATGCTTGTTATTTCAAGCAAGCATGTTGTTGTGCATGCTTGAGTCCTTTTCAATCAAAAGTCTATAAACAATACTTTGTTGATAAAATGTAGATTTAGAATTTTAAGAAGAGAGAATAAATTTAGAGGAAAACTATACAACAATATATACATATGTCATTAACAATTTTTGTTTGAATTAAATATGTCTTTTAAGAGTAATTAAAAGAAGTGAGAATCCTAAATTTCATCTAATCTGGTTTTTTCAGAAGTAATGACACAAGGAGTACATTCTATGTAGTCCTTGAAGAACAAAACAAGAACCTCCACAAGAGTAAGCTACATGAAAAGTAGCCTTTTTCCAACAGCATTTCCATCATGTATAAAACACTGACCTTCCCTTGAAAAGCAGAGAAGTCAGACTTAGCTTCAAAGGAAGTTGGTTGCAAAAATGCACAATGGAAACTCTATCTTCCAGTTGTGCTGAAATTTTATCCTCATTCATACAAAACACATGCGCACACAGAGATTACAATAAGCAGACGAACAAACTGCTTACGAATTTAGCTAACAGACTTTTCCTACTCAAGAACTGTATCACCTCAAAACTCAGGCTGGACTTCTCAATCATAGGAGACAAATATTGAGATAACTCTCGAGGAAGATAACCAAGCACCTTACAGCATCCAGAATCTGCAGACAGAACCTGAATATGAAGGACCATAAGTACCTTTAGAATAAATATCTACATATTTAAGAAATAAAATTTTATTCACATACAGACAAAAGGGTATGAACCTTGATAGCATTGAGATCCTTAACATTATGCGGGTCTCTGAGGAGAGAAATGCTTGTTCCAAGATTTATTATCTTTTCATCACTAAACCTACGGCCCACAATATAAGTTTGGAGAGTAGCCCCAGATATGTCATCAATAGTCAAGTCCCTGTCATCTTTAAGCACCTCAGTATCTGAGGCAGATGTAGGCATATTATCCAGGCAGTTGATCTTCTGACAGCTGACTTGGTTATCAATGGAACCACCCATGAAATTTTGGTCAAAATGTTCCAAATTTAATGGTGATCCTGAGTGGTTATTGTCATTTTCTTCGACTGAAACTGAGTTGGACAATCCACAAATGACATTCTGTACAAGACTCTGAGTGGGACCCTCACCACCCACATTGATAGTTGCATTTTCTGCTTCACTGGAACAGATTTGAACTTTCGGTTGCGCACAGAAGTTCAACTGAAGAAGGGTGCGCTGGGTCAGTTTTCGTTTGGTTCCTCTAGATAGACAGGTATCTGGAAGTCATTTATTCAAACTTTAAGCACAAAATAAGGTTATTCAATCACTCTGCTCGGTTAAAAGCATAGGAAAATCAGAATTATTGATCCTTAACATCCTATGATCAAATTTACCTTTTCTTTAAAATTGAACATAACACCTCTCTGACAAATAAAGATACTTCTGTTTTATTCTAGAAGTTCCGAGTTGTATTTCTTTAATAACAAAACTCTTTTGGTAACTTATTATTAGAAATTAACAATTCATTTATCAAACAAAACAACCAACGACATTATTTAAAATAAATAAATAAATAAAAATATTTTCACAAACTCTGCTCTTATGAGTTCTACTTGAAATGCCATACCAAGCAACCCAATATATATACTACTATAACTCCATTCACTTAATTTATACCAAGGTAAGAATACGCATTACTGCTATACTAACACTGGATTAAACTATTCTTCGATAATGATAATTTTATGTTATTTAAAAACCTACCATGAACCCTAACTTTCAAGTTACATCAAAATCCTCCACATTTGAAAACCACCAAATTCCAAACAACAAAAACAAGTTAAAAAGGATGCATACCCAGATGAGAGTTGATCAAACGATCATCACTAGGGACCTTGTTACCACAAACGGGGCACATTACAAGACGAGAAACTTTGGAAGAATCACCCGTTTCAGCAAAGACAATTTTACCATTTTTATCAGTGCAGAGATTCAAAGAGCTCTAACAAGTAATAAACAAACGTAAATTAAATTCAATTCTCATAAAAATTTTCAATTTGATAGCTTAAAATAAATAAATAACAAACAAATTTTTCTACTACAGTCTTGCCCGGTAATATTACAAAGGCATCAGAGCCCTTGGATGCAAAATTAAAGAGCTCAAATTATTCTAAACAAACAGTTACCAATTGAAAATGCCGGGCTGTCTCACAGTAGCATTTTTTTTTTTCCATAAATGAATATTCATACAGTAATGGTACCTGGATTGGGGAAGAGAGAAGCGATTGACGATGGGGAAGGAATCGCCTGCGCCGTCCAATCAATCGGACCAAGCTCTCTCTTCCGGTAAGCATTGTTAGATTTGCGATGAAATTATCAAATCTTCTTCCATAAGCTGCTTTTTATCTATGGATTGAAAATTGCTGAGCTCTGGTCCCGTCCCGCCAATTAGCAAACTATTTAGTGTGACGCAAACCTTTGAATGCATTAATTTTTGACCGTTAGATTGAATCTTCGCGGGATTTAACATTTGATCGTGATCATCTTAAGTGCATTATTAGGTAAGATTCAACCACTAAATACACTTCAAAAGTCAAAAGGGTGGGTAGAATTTGGGATGTTATGAGAAATAGCCAAAAATTTGAGAATTTTTAAAAATAACCAATCCCTCAATTTCTATAATTTTCAAAGCCATTCATACCTAACATGACTAAATTACCTCTCTCTCTCTCTCTCTCTCTCTCTAACATCATTTCAAACTACCTTTGAACATTATTTCAAATCAAAACTCTCTCACTTCCCTCAAAATCCCTCAAACTCTCTCTCTCTATTAAAAAAAAAAAACCACACTCCCTTTATCACCAATAATGGAGAAGATGATCGAAGGCGAAGAAGAAGATAAATCAATGAACGGATAAAATAGAGATAACCAAGGGACGCACCAAAGAAGAGAAACAATGCCGCATGTTTTATGATTTCTAGCAACTTTAACGTGTTTCTATGACGTATCTAAAGTGTGAACATTAGCAAACTTTTCAAGAAGGTAAATCTATTGTCTTATGATTTGGTTGAAATGCGTATTTTTTATTTTATATTTGAGTTATTAGATTTAGATTTTGTTATTTGAATGATGTATTATAGTAGTTTGGAGTTGTTTGAATGATGTATTTTAGTGATTTTGAGTAGTTTAGATAAAAAATTTGAGTTGGTAAGTGTTGAAATGATGCCCAAATATCAAAGAGTCACCGGCATTCATTCTACAGATTGGACCATTGGGCCGCCACAGTCCATAACTGTCTGACGATTTGATTCAGTCAGATCGGAATAGGCCTGTAGGCTAATGTGCTAACCCGTGATAGTCCATAATTCCATCTATCGGGTTCGCTCGTATTAGGCCTGAGGACTATTGGGCGGCCCATTAGCCCGTTCAGTCTTATCGTACCAAAGGCATGATAGCCTATAGGCCCCATGGATGGATTAAAGGACCATCACGGGCAGCCTAATAGCCTAGAGGCTGGTGTGGCAAGTCTCTACAGATGTGTGAAAGCTTGTGAGATTACTAATTTTGGAATCTTTATTTTCTTGTTCTCTTTAATCTTTCCTATTGGAATTTCTTTCATTCTATTGTCATGGATGCAACCTAATTAGGTGAACCACACAAATATTTGTGTATTCTTTGTTTTTTCTATTTTTGTGGCTTTAATAACACTCTTACTAGTATTCGATTTTGCTCTGTTATAAACCACGCAAACATTTTGTAGCTACAGGCTTCATTCCCTGTTTAAATTAAGTAACACTTGAGTTGATATTGAATGTTATAACATGATTTTGCATCCACAGCTTAACATCAACTTCAAACATCATTAATTTCCTCAGCTCAAAATCAGAATAATTTAAATTAGATACTTCTAAGAAACTACTGAATAGATTGTCCTTATTTAAACAGTTGTTATGATGAACAACTCTGCATGAAATAGATAATGAATAAAAAGATTAATTAATTTGGATTTCTTATATTTTATTTTAATTGGGCATACCCTTTTGTGATATTTATTGCATTTAAGTACAATATTACGCGGTAAGGATTGTAAATTTTTATGAAATTTTCTTTTATCACTCAATGACGGAAGGACAAAGTGACTCGGTATGAGTAACCAACATGGACTGGTTTAAGGATAACCAGAGATATCTGAACCTAGGCCTTGGGTGATGTTCCCCACAAACCCCTTTAACAATCCCCCAGGGTGGTGAATTAGAGTTAAAGGGAAGAAAGCAAGCTAGTCTTTAGTACCATCTCAATTGAATTAGCTGGTATAACCAAGGGATCAAGAAAGGTAAGACCTAGACCAACTGAGCGAGAAAGCCTTCCAGTGAAGCATGAGCTCATAAGCCGATCTCTCCATAGAAGCCATGGGAATTTCCTTTCTTTTACAAGTCTAGGAAGAAGAAGAAAGTTGCGATAGAGGCTTAAACATTAGGCACTAGTCTGGGTTACAAACAAAGTTTCAGCAAAAGCAAGTTGATTGCCTAACTAGTCAGATGAAATGGTAAATAAGCACGCCTCAACCCCCTAAACACTATAGCATCAAGGTCGGTAACCCCAAAGGGTTGGGTCTCAACCAATCTACTTAGCTCAGTCGATCTACCTTGTCTCTAGTAGTTTGGAGGTAGTTTTATTGCTACCAACTTCTTTGTTTGTTGTTTAATAGATCGACATTTCGAGTAGAACTAAAGTACGTTTGTGTTCAAACAGAAAAGAAAGAGGTGAGGTTCTACTTTCTTACCCTATAATATTTACAATGGGAAGTCTCGATAAGAATACAAGTGTGCCTATCGTAGATGAAAACCAACTTAGGAAGCCGAGGAAAAAGCTCTTGTTTTTACTACTTCAAAGATTTTTTTGTTGTTACGATGCTTATTTTGACCGTTAACCGCTATTAGATTTTTAATAGGGTTGCATCTTGATTAGTTGCCAGGGACTCTATCTCTAGTTGATTTAGAATTAGCATTCGCATAGAAAAATGGTGATCATATCAAATAAAGTGTATTCATGTCAGTCTGAACTGTAACCACCGGGATTTTCGAAACAGTGTTATGGGTCCCGTGAGTGAAAGATTTCAGAACTTTAAATAGTAAATTTATGCGTACTTGACGCATTTTGAATGACACGAGCTTAAGAACGTTGTGTATATATATATTTGGATGATAAGGGTGTATATGAGAATTTCTTGAGTTTTTTTAATGTAGGTACGTTGATTTTTCATCTTTAGTGACTGATATTTATATAATGATAGTCATATAAGTGTGGAATCGATGAGAATAGGTTGGCATCAAGATGCTGAGATGTCGAAATGAGATTCGTGAATTTTAGAATTTTAAAAATTTAAATTTTGACCACAAAATCTCAAACTCTATATAAACCCTACAAGTCCAGAATATTCAAAAACCTGCAGAAATACCCCTATTCACCGAAAATTATATCGCTGCCCCTGCCACTGTTAGATTCATCCCTGATCGTCGATCCCAACCTCCGATGGTGTCACCGATGTTAGCCATGAAGGATGCCTATAGTGATAAATTTTAATTGACCCCCTCAAATTGCAGACTTAAACGACATGCCCTTTGTTACACCCCTACAACTTCAGGTTTTGGTAGATATACCCTTGTATAGTATTTTATCACTAGGACGCTTGAGGGTTTCTAGCTTAAAATTTTCACCCCTATCTAGTTAATTTATATGACCCCTATCAGTTTAAGGATTTTATAACACCCCCAAAGGAAAAATATCAATTTAATCCCTTATATTCAATTTTACATGGTTTTTCGAACCCGTGACTCTGAGGACTCAACTAGGATCCCCGGGATAGACATAATTCATGATATGGATGAAGATGAGAGAGAAAGAAGAGAAAAAAGATATGAAAAATATGGTTCGCATATCGAGGTAAGGGTTTCTCACTATGCTTTTCAATTGTATTTGATGTGCATGTGGATTTGAATTAATGATGTGACATAGAAATAGAAAGTGTCT
>JANKKB010028600.1:2110-15633 GCA_026225775.1 Bursera palmeri | reverse complement strand
TGCTCACATTAATAGCACTTAAAGTGTAAAAACAATGATTTAAACTTTTAATAAACATATACTTTTAAGTGCTAATCAGGTTACAAATGTCAAACCTGCAAGCTGAAGGGGTCGACGAATATTCTAATGACAGCCATGATTCACGGTCCACCAGTCGGAATCTCGATCGGTGATTAACCATGACAAATAGTCATCACCACCGGAATCGTCTCAACAAGCTGAGTTCAACGGCACCGGTGGCGAGCCTAGACGACGGTCAGAGAGGGCAGATCGACAATGGAGGAGACGAACGATTTCTTAACTTTTTCCAACATTCAAGCCTCGAACGCTCGATCAGAGACTAGTTCTGGGATCTTTAAGCCTAGAGGAAGAGATCTCTACTGATGGTGCAGGCTGTCGACGGCAGAGGAGAGAGATCCATTTCTAGTAACCAAAACTTCACGGCCTAATCATTACGTTTCTAGTGTCGGACGGAGAAACGGAGGCCACCAAGATAATCAGCTGGCTAAGACGGTTCCATCGCCACCGGCCACGGGGCCAAACTCCTCAAGAATGTGAAAGGTCACTTGAGATGCCAATGGCTACGATTTTTCGTTGAACAGGGGTGCTTGTGTAGATTTTTGAATGTTCTGGACAACTTCGTTGTTTTTATAGACTTTGAGATTTGGGGGTCAATCTATAAAATCTCAAACCTTTGACATTTACGAATCCCAATCTGAAGTCTTGACATCTCAATGTCAACTTGTCCTCATCAAGTCATCACCTATGAGACCCTCAAAATGTCAACATCGGGGACTAAAGAAGAAAAATTTACGAGCCTGTGTAAAATTTTTTTAGTCCAAAATTTGAAAATTGTCAAATACCTCTAAATACTCATATACACGATGTCATTACGTCTGTGTCATCCCATACATGTTAAAAATACATACTTTTACGATTTTAAATTTTAAAATCTTTCACTTACACCCCTAACTCACTGTTTCAGAAATCTGGGTCATGACAAAAACAAAATTTAATGAAGAAACATATATTTAATAAAATATATACATATAATAATTTTTAGGAATTAAAAATCCTTCCTCCACCTAGTGCCACTAACCCTCTACACCTCTCTCTCTCTCTTCATCACCTGCATCCAAATTATAGATGAAAAGACATAATTTCCCATCCATTTGAGTAAGTAAAACATAGTTTTATGAAAATAAAGGGAAGTAAATTGAGATAGAACGAACCTAGTGGTGAGGAGGAAGATATAGCGAGATCCCGATGGGATGCCAATAGGGTTGGGCAAAGGTCTAGTCGAGTCGGGTCGGGTTGGGTTTGGCCCAACCTGACCCAAACCCAAAACCCAACGGGTCAGAGAAAATGGACTCGAATTCGGGTATGGGTAAAAATGAACCCCACGAGTTGTAGGATTCCTATTATAGGATCATGCAATTATGTGAAGATTATACAAGATTAAGCAAGAAATACTTACAAGCTCCAGAGCTTATATGGTTAAACTTTGTGACCAATTTTGCCATCAAAGTCCTACAAATATACAGCACAAATAGGTTAATAAACAATCTTCCAATGATGTGTGATTCTAACACCTTAAAATTAATATAATCTTGCTAGAGAAAAGGAAGAAGTCGAAGCAATTTTTCCAAGGGAGAGAGAGAGCAAAATCGACAATGCTTACTTGTTAGGAGAGATGATGTTGTTTCATTCACTTATCACATGAACCATGCATACACAAAGCTAATGTATAAGTGTCCAACATCATAAAAACTCTTGCATTTAATTGAATCATTTTCAACCAAGTTAAATCATTAATTCCAAATTAATATTAATCAAGTAAAATCAACTAATCAGAGAGAGCAAAATCGACAATGCTTACTTGTTAGGAGAGATGATGTTGTTTCATTCACTTATCACATGAACCATGCATACACAAAGCCAATGTATAAGTGTCCAACATCATAAAAACTCTTGCATTTAATTGAATCATTTTCAACCAAGTTAAATCATTAATTCCAAATTAATATTAATCAAGTAAAATCAACTAATCACATGCATGCTTATCTATCAAGATATTTTGACAAATTTAAACTAAATCTAATTAGTTTCATTCTTCTCTCCATAGTCCTTGGGCTTGAGTCTTAATGCAACATTTTAAACCTTTGTTTAATGGACCCAATCCATTTTACATGTCAAAGCCCAAACTATTTAGTGACTCAATCCACTAAATTGGCTCATATAACTTTTAAGCCCATGTGTGAATAGTATAGCAGAAAATACTATTCAAATATCACTATTTATCTTAGGTGAAAAATGCTCTTGTAACTCCCGTATCAATTTGTCATCGGTGTATTTTTAAAGTAAGACCCATTAGGCTTTCATATATATTGGCCATAAATCATCATGTGTAGAACATTCGCATTTTCGAACATAAAGTTCTGAGCCCATGATTTGCAAGGTATGATTGGTTTCTAGCAAAGCACTAAGCCCTCCAATTCTCCGAAAGTGCAAGTAAAGCCACGTAACCTTTGTCAGGTGTAATTTTATGTAATTCAATCCTATGCCAAATGTCACGTACGTGATCTAGGGATGAAATGTGTCTTCCCTAATAACGACGTATAATTTGAATCCTCATTTTACGTGCGATTCTTATTTATGAGCCGTGATTGAGGACAATCCTCATCACGTTCTCGGATGCTGGTCAACCTATAATTTATCGCTATCGAATCCAGTGTGATATCATCTTCATATAAAAAGTGTAATATTTATTTTAAATAGGGTTCCGTTAAAGTCTGTTAGACAGGCAACATATGAAATATAGATAAGAAAGAAACCAAGTTTCTCATTCCTAAAGATTTGGGGTTATCAAGCTTATATAAAGCAATTGGATACCTCAAAGTTTCAACCCAAATCAGTAAAGTGTTTATTCGTGGGATACCCAAAGGAAACTAAAGGTATTACTTTTTCACCCACAAAAGAACAAAATATTTGTTACTCTTCATACAGTCTTTTTAGAAAAGGAATTTAAACTGTGATGACTAGTAGGAGAAAAGTTGAGCTCGATGAAAATTGGAGCAAGACCATTGATGACGCTTCTACTTTGGAACTCGTGAAGTTACATGATGATGTGACTGTCCCGTAATCTGTTACACAAAGACTACGTAGATCGAGCAGGATTCGTAGCGAACCTGAGAGATATGGTTATCTCTTTTCTCCTCATGTAGATTTGAATCTTATTGAGAGTGACGAACTGTTTACGTATAAAGAAACAATATTGGATATTGATTCTAGAAAATGGCTAGCAGCCATGAGATCTAAAATAGAATCTATGTAAGCCAACCGAGTTTGGATACAGGTTGAAGTACCATAAGACATAAAATCTATTGGGTGATAATGGTCTTTAAGTAGAAGGCAGACATAGAAGGGAATGTACAAATATACAAAGTTAGGCTTATGGCAAAAGGGTATCGACAAAGACAAAGAATTGACTTTGATGAAATATTTTTTCCAGTTGTTATGATTAAATCCATTCGGATTATGCTTGTATTTATTGTATATCACATTTATGAGATATGATAAATAGATGTTAAAATCGCATTCCTTAATAGGAAACTGGTTCAGACCTTAGAATCAAAGTTTTAATATAAGAGTTAAACTTCATTCAAAACAAAGATGATTACTGTGCATATAGAAAGATTAGTGGGAGTACACTAACTTCATAATCCAAATGTCGATGACATATTTCTAATAGATAATGATATTCCTATGTTACAATCTATCAATACATGACTTTTAATAAAATTTTTTATGAAAGAAAAAATAGTGAATAAAGACCTTCTGGGATAGATCTAAAAAGTTATTAAGACTTTTTCATATTACATATATAGAAAGGTCCAAGGGAGGAAAAAAACCTAAACCTTCATTTTTTTTTAATAATAATAATATTATTGATAGTATTGCTGTTATTATATGTGTAAGGAAAAAAACCAAATAGTATAAAAGAGCTCCAGTTATGGTTGGCGCCTCGAATTCATGGCCACCCCCACCATTATCCAACACAAAAACCCGTTCTTCCACTTCATCTCTTCAAAACCCATCGCGCCATCTCTTCCTAGACCCAAATCCAAACCCCACTTCCTTCCCTTCTCCACCGCTACTCAACACCACCACCACTCCATCTCCTTACCCCTTCAACCACTTCTCTCTTCTTACCCTCTCAACCACTCATCTTCCATTACTAACAACGCTGAAGTTGATATCGACTACTTTGTTGCTTTGCTTCGCTTGTCAGTTCAGTACGCCGACCTGTCACTTACCAAAGCAATACACGCTTCGATCATAAAGCCTGACGGACAACGAGATGCCTATCTGGGAAATTGTATCATTTCAGCTTATCTCAAACTGGGTCGTGTTTTGGATGCTTGGAATGTGTTTACTGGCCTTTCAAGCCCAAATATTGTGTCGTTTACTTCATTAGTTTCGGGTTTTGCCAAGTGCGGTCGAGAGGAGGAAGCAATTGAGCTTTTCTTTAGGATGAGAAGGAAAGGTATTGAGCCTAATGAGCATAGTTTTGTTGCTATTTTGACTGCTTGTATTAGAATTTTGGAGTTACAGTTGGGTTTACAAGTTCACGCGTTGATAGTTAAAACGGGTTATTTGGATAGTGTTTTTGTTGCTAATGCGCTTATGGGGTTGTATGGTAAAGTTAATGGATGTTTGGATTATGTGCTTAAAGTTTTTGATGAATTGCCTCAAAGGGATATTGCGTCGTGGAATACAGTAATTTCTGGTGTGGTTAATGAGTTCAAGTATGAGAAGGCTTTTCAGTTGTTCCGTGATATGAAAAGAAATGATGGGTTTAGAGTTGATTACTTCACACTTTTAGCTCTTTTGACTGCTTGTACTGGTAGCTTTGAGTTGATGGAAGGCAGAGGAGTTCATGCTCATGCTATTAGAGTCGGATTGGAGGGCAATTTGAGTGTTGCCAATGCGCTTATTAGGTTCTACACCAAGTGTGGGAGTGTGAAAGATGTAGTGGCTATGTTCGAGAGTATGCCTGTGAGAGATACTATTACTTGGACGGAGATGATTACAGCATACATGGAATTTGGATTGGTGGATTTGGCCGTGGAGATATTTGACAAGATGCCAGAGAAGAATTGCGTTTCTTATAATGCTCTTTTGGCAGGATTTTGTAAAAATGGCAGTGGCATGAAAGTGCTGGATTTGTTTGTGAAGATGGTGGAGCAGGGTTTAGTTTTAACAGATTTCACTTTGACTAGTGTTATTAATGCTTGTGCATTGCTCACAGAAGTGAAATTGAGTGAGCAAATTCATGGGTTCTCTATGAAATTTGGTTTCGGTTCAAATGCTTGCATTGAAGCAGCATTGCTCGATATGTTGACTAGGTGTGGGAGGATGGCAGATGCAGAGAAGATGTTCCAGCGGTGGCCATCAGACCAGGGTAGCTCTATCATTTGGACATCCATGCTATGTGGGTATGCTCGAAATGGGCAGCCAGAACGTGCAATTATGCTTTTTCAATGTAGTCAGTCAGAAAGAACGATGGTTATAGATGAAGTTGCATTGACTTCAGTAGTTGGTGTCTGTGGAACTTTAGGATTTCATAATATGGGGAAACAAATCCATTGTCATGCTCTTAAGACCGGTTTTTCATCTGATATAGGAGTCGGAAATTCGATAATTAGCATGTATTTTAAGTCTTGTAACAGAAATGATGCTATTAAGGCTTTTAATATAATGCCCTCGCATGATATAGTTTCATGGAATGGTTTGATTGCTGGTCATCTTCTTCATCGACAGGGTGATGAGGCATTGATTGTCTGGTCAAGGATGGATAATGAAAGCATAAAGCCTGATGCAGTAACTTTTGTGTTAATTATTTCAGCTTACAGACACACTAACTCAAATTTAGTTGCTAGTTGTCGTAAATTGTTTTTCTCCATGAAAACCGTTTATGATATTGAGCCCACTTCAGAGCATTATGCATCCTTTGTTGGTGTTTTGGGATACTGGGGTTTACTTGAAGAAGCAGAAGAAACGATCAACAAGATGCCTTTTGAGCCTAAGGCTTCAGTTTGGAGAGCTTTGCTTGATAGTTGTCGAATCCATTTGAATACAACCATTGGAAAACGAGTTGCAAAGCAAATCCTTTCATTGGAGCCACAAGATCCCTCTACGTATGTACTTGTATCAAATTTGTATTCTGCATCTGGAAGATGGAATAACTCTGAAATTGTTCGGGAGGATATGCGAGAGAAGGGGTTTCGGAAACACCCAAGTCGAAGTTGGGTCATTCATCAGAACATGGTGCATTCATTCTATGCAAGAGATAAGTCACACCCACAAGAGAAAGACATCTACAGTGGTTTAGATATACTAATCTTAGAATGCCTCAAAGCTGGATATGTGCCGGATACAAGCTTTGTTCTTCATGAAGTAGAGGAGCATCAGAAGAAGGATTTCCTATTCTATCATAGTGCAAAACTAGCAGCAACCTTTGGGCTTCTGATGACCAAGCCTGGAAAACCCATCCGAATCGTGAAGAACATCCTTGTTTGTGGGGACTGCCACGCATTCTTGAAATATGTTTCAATCGTCACAAGAAGGGAGATATTTCTCAGGGATGCATCAGGATTTCATCATTTTTCAAATGGCCAGTGTTCGTGTAAAAATTACTGGTAGTTGATCAATTTGCTAATCATCCATAGGCAATCATCTTCTTTGTATTGGAAGACTGCTGTAGTTTTTAGTTCTTATTTTTTCCCCAGTTTTGGCAAATTGAGAAGTTTCAAGCTGTGTAGTGTATAGGATGGATGTATTTGAGTAAATATGTGTGTAATTTTTTCAGATATAATCAATTACGAGTTGTGTTGAGCTCTTAGACTTTGGGGTAAATGTACATCACTGAGTTTAGTCTTGTAGGAAATTTTAGTTCAGGTCTATCATAATCAAAATGAAATGATAGTATAATATCTAGCCTTATTTCAGAGAAGGTAACCCTTAAATAGAGATGTTTTGGTGCAGAATGTAGTGAAAGGATAAAATTCTTATCCTCATACTCATACTCACTTCTTATTAGTATCTCTATCATCTATTCCTTATTCTTAAAAATTGAGTGGGACGGGAAATCTCTATTATGTTAATGGGGATTCTTTATTTTGCCCCATTCTGCATTATTTGATTTTTACTTATGAAATTTTTATTTTTTAGTCTCAAATTTATAGGTTATTTTAGTATCTCTGACAATATTCACTTCAACACTTTCTTGATTTCCCATCTTTAGTTGAAAGTGATGTTACTGAATTCTTTTATTTCATTTTTTTTTTAATGGTAATGATGAGTATAATTACAGAAATAAGGTCTTCAAAATGCACAATCCATTCAACTCAGAGTGCTGCATCCTTTTCTTTGGTTAAAGGGATGGAATTCGACCTTCATTACATAAGTTAATGAATTTGTGCTAGTGACACCCGGCCTGGTGTTCAGTATTCATCACATTGCCGTTTTAAAAATTAACAAGATGTATTTGGGTCATATAATAATTGTCTCACTGTGCCCGGTCGACTCTTACTAGAGCTATAAACTACTTCAAGGTATCCTTGTTTTATGCTTTCTGAAACGGGATCAAACCAAAACAACTTGATGGCGAAGAATTGGATTAACTAAAAATTGTCTGGTTTTTTACTGTCAGTTTATATAGTTTGATCTTCATTTTAAAGAAAGTGAGAACATTCAATACCAGAGATTATTGGAAATAATGTTATTGTAAGAAAATAATATGGAAATGACACATAATCCGAGACATAAATCCCTCAAAAGATCAAGTAAAATGATACTGAAGTTGTGTAGGAGAAAAGAAGATATCTTACAAAAATTAAATGCCCAAAAAATCTCTTCTTATGGAAACAAAATGCATTCCCATCAACTAATCTGGAATTGAGAACTCATGGCCAACAAGAGGCAAGCATTTTCAGGAATGAAGCCAATGAGAGAAAAGAGAACAATCAGGAAACACTTTGCAAGGAGAATCGGTACTTGTTATTGAAATTCTAATATCTTGAAAATATAAAATCGTAAAATTCCTAGGATGAATCAATTAAGTCTGAACCAAATTACACAAAGTAAAAAGAAAAAGAAATCTAACAAATAGCTTCAACAGCTAATCTATAAATGGCAGAATGACACCCTGTAGTCCCCAAAATCATCTCTGAAACAGGTATGGAACAACTCTCTTTGCCAAGACATGCCTGCCATGCATTTACAACAAACAACGAATCAATTAGTATATTTCCAGGAAGAAAAATTAAGCTGAATCTTCCAGTGAATATGGCAATTTGCTACCTCTTTGATCACTGAAGAAGCATTGACCGACTCACACCTGCCTGCCCTAAAAGATCCACAAGTACCCTGAGGTTCACCAAAGCTAGCAAATTTAATATCAGAGAACTTTTGTCCTCCCTGGCATGACAGTTCCAGGGTGCTTCCTTCATAGGCATCTGCACAAGCTTTTCCAATTGTAACAGTTTGGATGTTCACAAGATTAGGACTGCCTCCAAGTTCCTCGAACAAAACGAGGTCATTTTCATCCTCATCTAGGAACTCTCGTGGAATATGGTACCTAGAAATATCGAGAGAGAAATATAAATAAGCGAAGCTCAAGATATGAACTGAAAAAGGAAAAACATCAGAACATGATTGATAAACTTGATTACCAACGCTGAGAAGGCTCTCCACAGTTGGTTCGACACTTAGAACCATCATAAGTTCCATTATAGTTACATACAAAGGGACATCCATCGTTACTGGACAAATAGCTGGGCCAATACCGCCCAATGCTCTTGCCATTCACCCAAGCCTCTCCCTTGCCCATGCCAAACAAGTCCACCACTACAGGGTCCTCCCCAAGTGGGGATTTGAATGTTGTCTGAAAGAAACCAGCGTTTTAGACAAATCTTTATAGTGGAATGCAGTATACTAGGTTAAAATTTCATAGAAAAATTTACCTTGTACCATACATACATTTCATTTGTTGGAAGAGCTTCAGACTGCCATTGACATCTTTTAAGTCTGCTAGCATTGTAAAATTGCATTCTTGTACCTTGCAAACCAACCTTATATCTCCACTCATTTGAAGAAATGTCTTTGGTAGTGTTTGTACTATTATCAATGAATTTGACAGGACCCAGAATTCCATTATGTTCTATATCAAAGTAGGCACCGTAGTTCTGAACAAATTCAAAAGGGAAGAAGGGTAAATCTTATCAGAATTATAAATAAAAAATCCTAAACAAAATGCTATTCATTTGGCTTTGACAATGTAATTGATGGTTACTTGCAATCCCACAGTAGCACTAAGAAGAGTGAGGTTATTAGAACCAGGAGTCAATGTAACACTTCTCTCATAAACAAACTCATAGTGATCAGTTTCAGCCCATTGTGTTCCTGAACAAAAGGAAATTTCATGTTAATATGTTAGTTGAAGAAACCTGAAATGACAAAATATATTAAAAAATATTGTGCAGTTCATGCTTACCTAAGTGCTTTGAGTTGAAAAATGCATGAATTAAGTCTCCATTCGTGTGTACACTCAGAGTTACATTCTTACCCAGTAAGGGATCTTTCTCATCAACAAGAAAACTAAAATTAAGATGAAACAAATAAGAACAATAGCTAGCTTTTAAAACAAAATTCATTGAATCTGAGGAAAAAAAAAAAGATAAAAGAAAGTATATTACCTGGTGATACACCATAAGTAGTCACTGGTATCATTTGTAACATCTTTTTGGTCCAAGAGTTGGTGTGCAGTCAAATCAATAGCATGAACATTAACTTTTCCACTCAAAATGTCCACAAATTGCTCCCTTTTCCAAACCCATTTCAAACTGTTAGGTTGCCAAGCATTATCAGCTTCATTTTGCTTGTTGACCATTATGGAGGTTTGGCTATTGACCTATCAATGAATCCAAATTATGTTTAGTTATCAATGTTTGTATCAGTTATCATTTTAATTACAAGTAGATTTTTTTTTACTGAAGAAACATTCACCTTAGCTGTGTTGTGAGCTTCTGTAAAGCAATCGGGAAGAACACTAACAGACCAAGCCGGAATGGTATAATTAGTATGTTCAAAGTCGATAGTAAATGCAGTTGTCGAATTCCCATTTCCCAGAAAGCAAACTGATTTTCCTTGATAACTGTAAACTGAGGCCTACAATTTGGAAGAGAAGGGTTCATTACATATATAAAATCATTTCATAAACTTTCCATACATCGTAAAAACTAGTACTCACAGTCATGCTATCTCCATAATCAACATCTCTTCTCACACCAGTTAGAAGAGTTTTCTCCACTGATAAGAGGACTTGGTGAAGTTCTTTAAGATGCCCCCATTTGGGTTGATTCAAATTGCCAAATTCATCAATGGGAGCATCATAGTCATATGAAGTGGTGATGTATGGACCCCCTGATGTATGGCCAAAATTAGTACCTCCATGGTACTGCAAGCATATATATATAAAAGACAAGATTAGCATTTAAATATGATAAATTTTCTGGCAAATTGTGTCAGTTGCTTCCAAATTTGCTAACCATGTAGTAGTTCACAAGACTGCCACCATACTGGAAGAAACGAGCCACAGCAAAAGCAAGATCCTCAGCGGGCCTGTGTGGATATTTCTGTCCCCAGGCCTTAAACCTGCAGAAGTTTCCAATTAAATTGAACGACACAATTCATTACAGAAACCAAAAAAAAAAAAAAAAAAAATTCCAANACGACACAATTCATTACATAAACCAAAAAAAAAAAAAAAAAAAATTCCAAGTAAGCTAACAAACAGCTCACCAGCCACTCCAATTCTCAGTCCACATCTTGGGACTATTGGGGTTATTGGGAGTGAATTGATCACAGTAAAAGCCATTACATGTATTAATCTGTTGCAGGAATGTTAAAGAGATAAAGATTAATAAATAAACATATTATCAGCTAAAATCAAGCAAATGAAGATTGAAGAAGAATCCAAGTAGAGAACCATTGGCTGTGGAGCATCAGACTGTTGACACATGATCCAAGGCACACCAATATCAAGACTTTGAGCAAATTCAGCACACCACTTTACATACTTCTTTCCCTCTTCTCCATATTTTTCCATTACGTTTCCATATTCATTTTCAATCTGTACCAATAATAATAATACTAGTAATAATCCAACCATAGATCACATTTGGAAGAGGAGAAAAAAAATAGAGAGAAAGGAGAGAGAGAGATAGAGAAAAAGGATATAGACAGACCTGAGCAAGAATTATTGGTCCTCCTTGTGAGGCAAAGAGCTTCTGATCCTTCATAATTTGAACTATTAACGTTGTGAAAGTTTTCATCTCTTTCTGAATATAAAATAGAAATAATAAAAATTAGCAAATAATTAATACTAATAAATAGTAATTGTAGATACAAAAAACTTATATATATATATATATATATTTACCTTGAACGCTTCATTATTTGTCCTAAAAGTATTGTTTGGCAGGCTATGCAACCACACGGGAAAACCTCTTCAAGAATGAAAAAAGAAAATAAAAATATTATAAACAATAGAAACAGTAGATATTACAAAATATAACATGATAATGTTCAAATTACCCATAATTCCACTCTGCGCACACATATGGTCCAATGCGAAGAATAGCATAAAGGCCTTCGTTTTGAATGGTTTTAATGAACCTAACAAGGTCAAGATTTCCTGAAAAATCATACTAAATTCAGAAAAAAAAAAAAAAAGAGGTTAGAATAATCAAATATACATAAGTAAAACCAACAACAACAAAAAAATGATGTAAATATTAAAGAATGAAAGCTAAGAAACTATTAACCTGGCGAGGAGAAGGCTCATGTGCATTCCAAAACACATAAGTCTCAATAGCATTGAGGCCACCTGCTTTTGCTTTCTCGATAAGGGATGGCCACATCTATAGAATTTAGTTAAAATATTAGTAATTAAGATTTTTTAATGTAGATTTATATGATGAGAGCAATCTTAAAAGCTGAAGAAGTGCTCACTTGAGGAGTGCTTCTGGGGTAATGAATGGAACCAGATATTATAAGTTTGGTTTCTCCATCAATCTTGAGTCCTGCTCTACCATATGTAATCTCAGAAGCTGAAGCTAAAGCAACAAGGCTCAACACAACAAACCCATAACAGGAGCAAACAGACTTCCATCTTGCCATTTTCACGTACAATCCTTGGAAATTGAGCAGAAAACTATGTGGAGACATGGTAACATTTCTACAATTATATTACAGTTCAGTAGAATTAGATAACATGAGATAGATTAGATAATTAAATTTGAATTAATTTCTTCAACTGAGATGTGTTCAAAATTTGATTTAAAATTTTTGAACTCACTAATAGATAAATAATTAAACAAATACATATTAGGAAAGTGTTCCAAAATTTATGGTAGATAAAATCTCTTTGTATTGGATAAAGGGTTTGAATAACTAAGGTGTCTAGCTTTGTTGTGGTAACTCATAATCTATCACTGCATTTTAGTTTACAGAAATAGCTGCCAATAAGTTGTGATCAATTGATAAATCTTGTAATAACTATCATGAAGTCAAATGGTTTAATTAGTAATCGGTAATTGGCCCTAGATGAGCCGGGTTTGCGCTTTGTCGATGTTGGGTGCAGCCGGTGAGGTGTTACTGGCGTCGTAGTCTGGTTTTGTGCAAGGCCGATGTTGCGTGTAGCAACAGTATTCTTGATTTATAATGATGAATCTCCATATATGGACTTGGGAGATTTTGTAAACAAATTGTTTATCCAACTGAGAAAGTAGTGGAATTTTGAAGAAAAATTGACAAGATTTGTGTTTAATTACGGAGAAAAACAAGGAGAAGTTTCGTTTTAACATTAATGGGAGTTTGGGAAGAAAAGAAATTGTACTATTAGGAAAAAGGATAAATTTCAATTTTTTTAAAAATAAAAATAAAACAAATAAATGGTTCGTAGAGGAGAAAGGGGAAAAAAACGATGAGAGGAGGAAAGTAATCCAGATGTTTGAAAATCACGTTGCAATGGGATAATGAAGTTACCATTATACCCTTCACTATGGGCTCCTAACCCCTAATAAAATTATGTTACTAGTTTATCATTTGATTTTCTTCATGGTGTTCAAGGGAAAGGTGGTAACATTATTGGACTTATAAAACAGCATCTCTACTATCATAATTTTAGGCTAATTAAATTGTCAAGTTTTAAGGGTCATAGTATTTAAAATTATTAATCATGAAAATTGTTAGTTGAGCGAGTGAAAAAATATACGTCTTTGTTGAAAAAGAAGAATGATACCATACAAACTTATCATTAGATATGGATTTTCAAAGGGGTAAATACATAGACACCCCCAAGGTTTGGTCTAAGTAACAGACTAACCCCTGTTATTCATAAAGTAACATAAAGACCCCTATTTTGATATTTTAAGTAACATTAAGACCCCTATTTTTAT
>JANKKB010028599.1:0-15626 GCA_026225775.1 Bursera palmeri | reverse complement strand
TTGTTTGCCATTTTGACCGATGAAATATTCGGTCAATATTTTTTTGGATGCCATGCATTTGATGTTCCAGGTGAAATCTAGAATGATGGGAGATTCAGTCTACAAGAACACTCTTGATTGTTTCATCAAGACCTTGAAGAATGAGGTATGCTTCTGATTTCATCTAGTTTTCATATTTTTTATGTTGCATGTCACTGTAGTTATCCTATAAAAGAAGTTTTTCCCCCTCTGTGTTGTCATCTACATTTTATTTTTCAGTCTGAATCATATTACAGTTATTGTCATAAATAATATCACTGGTACCAGACAAAATACAAAATTTTGAAGTGACAGGGAAAAGGGAAATCCATGACTTAATAAAGATTTTATAGTCTGTTTTAACATACTTGACAATTGCAATGTTAGCTATACCTATTTACCTTAGTTTTCCAAAAATTTTAGGCCTCCATCATCCCTTGCGTGGTTATATTAAATCTTTTATTGTGTGTGGAACTTGCATTGCAGTCAATCTTGGTTGAAACCTATAATTAAATGAACAAATAATTTTATGAAAGCCATAAGTTTCTTCAGATATCTAGTAACCTATGTAAGTTAATGAACGACAGGGATTTTTGGCCTTCTATAAAGGGTTTCTCCCAAACTTTGGTCGACTGGGATCTTGGAACGTGATAATGTTTCTCACCCTTGAGCAAGTAAGATGGCACTTGTTATTTCTTTATTCTTTATTTTATTTTTAATTTTTGTGAATGCTATTGCGTATCCAAATTTATATGTGAGCCTAGGCACGTGTTTCACTCCTGGTTTATAGACCGTTTGTGACTTTGTCAAACTAGTTGTTTTTTACATTTGTTCTTCTCTGTATACTTAACAGTAAGCATACCAAGTGCAAAATAAAGAAAGTCCTTGCGGATTGGATTAAAATCCTTAAGCTTGCTTCGCAAGGTTATCTTATGCCTGAGTTAGTTGAACAAGCCAACTTCATGAAACAAATGAGTGAATAAGATGAAATTACATTTTTTTTTTCCTTTGGTACACTCGTGTTCTAGAAAAGAGAGACGGTAAAGTTCTTCGGCTAGAAATAGAATAAATGAAGAGAGTTGGCAAAAAGAATAAGGTAGAATTGAGAGAAATAAATAGAACTTGAAAGTCATTCAAAGTCTAGTAAATTGTAAGAGAAATTATGAAGTCTATTATTTATATTTCTCATCAAAAAGTCTACAAAAGTCATTATATAAAAAAAGTCTATAAAAGTCATTAATTTTTTGAATATCTCATGACTTTCATATACTTTTAAAAAGTACTGATTGAGTACCCCAAGACTTTTATAGACTTTTTAAAAGTATTTAAAAGTCTATATTGAATACCTCATGACTTTTATAGAGTATTTAAAAGTGTACAAAAGTCTTAATTGAATACACCTCAACTTTTTAATTTTATAAAAGTCTTTAAAAGTCATTAAAAGTCTTAATTGAATATACCCCCCTTAGTGCTGTGGCACCGCCCACTTGCCCAATCATATCTAATTCTACGGGGTATTTACTTTTGGACCCTAGAAAAATTAAAAAGTGACACCCACTAGGGGTGGGCACTCGACGAGTCGGGTCGGGTTAGGGCCAACCTAACTACCGACCCAAACCCGAGGGGTTAAAAAAATTAGACCTAATGTCAAGTTTGTTTTTGGATGAACTCGATGGATCGATTCATTGTCGGGTTCGAGTCGATAATCGGGTTGATCGGGTTTTAAATTTTTATTATACAATAAATATAGATTTTTACAATTTACTCTTAGAGCAACTCGTGGCCCGGTGGAAATGTTGCAGAGGGGCAACCTATATGACAGGTTCAAATCCTCTTCATTGCAGTATTTTCAAAATTTGTTATATTATACAATGAATAAAATTATTTTCATAATTTACACAAAAATAATGTTTTATCTTGTGGAAGACCTCATTTTTTATTATCCTTTGAAACTAATTAACATTATGAAAATTAACATTATGAAGGCATTATCGATATTTTATTTACTATAATAATATAAAATATTTAACAATTAATAAGAATATTATAAGAATTTACAAAAAAATATATTTTATTTATTAAATAACATTTATAAATGTAGCTAATTTACTAAATAATTTTAATAAATTAAGCAATTAAATTATTTATTAAAAATTAAATAAATTTAGTTTCATTATGAGGACATTATCGTATTTTATTTACTAAAATAATATAAAATATTTAAAAATTAATAAAAATATTATAAGAATTAAAAATATATATATATTTCATTTACTAAGTAATATTTATAAATTTAACTAATGTACTAAATAATTTTAATAAATTAAGCAAGAAAATTATTTACTAAAAACTAAATAATTTTAGTAAATTTAAATAATAAAAATATATTTCATTTACTAAATAATTTTAGTAAATTAAGCAAATAAACTTTAGTAAATGATTTAATAAAAACTAAATAATTTAAGTAAATAAAATTTTTAGTAAATTATATAAATTTTACAAAAATTATTTAGTATATGAAATATACTTTTGTTATTTTTTTATAAATTCTTAAAATATTTTTATTAATTTTTAAATATTTTATATTATTTTAGTAAATAAAATATCGATAATGTCTTCATAATGTTAATTAGTTTCAAAAGATTGTAAAAAATGAGGTCTTTATGTGACTTTATAATCAAGGGAGTGAATTTGTTATTTTTAGTATATCAAAGGGGTGTTTATGTATTTATCTTAAGTTTTAATGTAGAAGTTTAGTTTGACTGTAGAGGGTTGTTAAATATAGCTAACAGATGTTAAGTTTTGAAGGATCGGTGTTAGTTTTATATTCAGGTGGGATGTGGTTAATGATTTTTCAATTTTTCTAGGGTCCAAATTAAATATCGCCTAATTCTACTCATAAAGCAATGGCAAATATTATTATAGTCCACCTTTATCCATTATGCTTATGCAGCTTTCGCTTCTCTTTATGATCCATCTCCTTCAACTCTAAGCCATGAGAGCTTGGCTTGGCTTGGTCTGGCTTGTGGAGTGCAAATGGAGTGGTTGTGGTGTGTGGCATGTCTTGCAGCGCATGAGTGGGGAGAGCATGTGGTGGAGCTCCACTTTTTCTATACATATCACAACAATAAGAACATATATTTTTGTATTTTTAAAATAAATAACTAAAAAGACATCATATAAAATAAAAAACAAATATTTAGGAGAGCCATTTAAATTTAAGATAAAAAAATTCTCCCTTAATCTATTAAAATTTAAGTGATAAGTACTTAAACAAACAGACCTTCGTCATAACATTTAAATCCAATAGCAAGTGCGAAATTTTATCTATGGATCTTTCATTGGGCTGAGGCCCATATAGAAATGGAAATTGGATGTAAGAGTCCTAGGCCCATGAATACCACTATGGAATTAGACAGAAATTTATGGACAATTTTGGAATTTATGAAAAATAAAACAAAAAACCCTAGACGGACGAACATCCTTGTATAAATATCACAAAAACCCTAGTTTCCTTCTCTGTTGTTGTTCCCTTCAGCAGTCGAAGATGTCGAAGCGAGGTAACTCCCTCTCCTCCTTTTTCCGACTTCTCTGTTGTTGCCTTGATTATTATTAACTTTAGTCGCTTAGAGTTACTATCTAATTTTCTATTTTCTGTTTGTTATCCGAGGAAAAAATGATCAAGTCAGAGGTTTAGATTTCATGTTGTATCAATCTGTTTCTTTTATTTATTTATTTATTTTATGTTGACGGATCTGTTTGGTTCCGGAGAAAGCAAAACTACACCCTTGACCGAAAGTTGACAAACTATGTGGCTTAGTCGAGTTCGGGTTTCTCATGAACCAAACAGATAATACGTGAAATGTAGTGTTTTTTACACTAAGGTTCCTAAATTGACGTTATACTTAGATCCTGTGAAAACACTCGGAAAATTTTTTAGAAAGAATTATTTTACATTGAATTCGTTATTTGAGTTCAAATGCTGTAAAATTATTACACACGTAAAAGAAAACAATTAAACCCTTTCTGGGTCTTAGATTTACTGTTTATCTGGTCATTTATGTTTTCGTACCATGCTATCTTGTGTTTGATAACTGGAGAAACTGGTTTAAAATTTGTCTACTTTTTGTCTTTAGGACGTGGAGGATCAGCAGGTAACAAGTTCAGAATGTCACTGGGTTTGCCAGTGGCAGCTACCGTGAACTGTGCTGATAACACGGGAGCAAAGAACCTTTACATCATCTCAGTTAAGGGAATTAAGGGTCGTCTTAACAGGTTGCCATCTGCTTGTGTTGGAGACATGGTAATGGCCACTGTGAAGAAGGGAAAGCCTGATCTCAGGAAGAAGGTCATGCCTGCCGTCATTGTGAGGCAGCGCAAGCCCTGGCGTAGAAAGGATGGTGTCTTCATGTACTTTGAAGGTTGTAATTCTAACTCCATTGTACTGTTTTGTGTATTTATGATTGGTATCTTGAAGTTTTGTGATGTTCTGTTTCTAAACTTAAGCATATGTTATTTGTGTTGTTTATGAAATGTTTTGATGTCTTCTAAATGTATTTAAACATCACCTCACTTGATAAATGTTTCTCATATTGCATCAATACGTGAACTCTTGTACATAATTAACTTGAGAAGTTTTTCTGCATCTGTTTTGCATTAATTTCCATGATCTTTGAAGTTGAAAGAAACAAAATCGTAGGAAATTTATGTCTAGATAAGTCATGTCTGAATCGAGTTC
Organism: Bursera palmeri; assembly: GCA_026225775.1. NCBI lineage: Eukaryota > Viridiplantae > Streptophyta > Magnoliopsida > Sapindales > Burseraceae > Bursera > Bursera palmeri. Next base: position 10,870 of record JANKKB010028599.1, on the reverse strand, counting down.
ATTCTTATAGTTTATGGAAAACTTTTCAGTCTGTTTCATGAGATGGCCTGTATTGGCATTCAGAAAACATTTTTAAGTTTTGTTGCTGGCTTGTCACTTTCCCTTTTCCCTCAAACAATGGATCTTTTTGGTATAACTTGAATCATGTTTAATCTGAAGCAACCATTTTGTAGTATTGTTCATGAATTATTACAAATTATAAGTAGCATCTGTTAGATGACCAGTCCAAGTAAAACAGGTTTTGCTGGTAAAGCGGTACCTTGATGCGTGCATATTACCCCATTTAGTGGATTTATGTGCGTACTATGATCAGAAGCTTCCCGAGACTGGCTATATTATATAGGCAGTCAAACATTATATCGAGTGGATTCACTTCTATATGGAATCTTACTTTTCGCAGTTCGACACATTTCTACTGCTCTTGCTTCTTTTTACAGAGTTATTTAATTTAATTTAAAATGTTTTGGTGTTTTCCTTCTGTTGTTGTTTTGCTGGTGATGTGGTGTTGAGGATATTCTTTTTGAGGTTTCTCTGCACCTCCCATACCCAGCAATATTGAAATTACCAACCTTGCCCAATTTCCGGATGGTAATAAAGTTATCAGCCCTGTCAATGTTGGCATAGTTGCAATTTAATTGAGTTCTTTCAGGTCTATTGTAGTCCTTCTGTTGTCAAGGATATACCTATTAATTTAGTGAAGTTTGATTATGAAGAAAAAGTGTTCAGTGCTATATGAACTATTGAGTTAGCTTTATCTGTTATATAACTAATAACCAGACATTAGTCAGGTATCCACCTTTACTTCTAATGGCTGATACAGTTACAAGTCTGGAAAAATGACTGTGTCCATCGTTGCAGATTTGGTGATGCTTTTGAAGCTCATTTCTGCTCCATTTGGTCTCTACATAATAATCATTTACAATTCTTATTTGATTGCTCATAAGGTTCAATATCTAGATTATTGATTAAGCCTGTTATATTGACTGCTTCATTGCCCGTCTATATTATTTTTTGATTGTCTATAAAGCAAACCCTCTGTGTTCCATGAATTTCGAAGACAGTAATTATTGGTTTTCTTTTTAGGTATTATTTTCTGATCAGAAGTTTTTTCTTTTTGCAGATAATGCTGGTGTTATTGTGAATCCGAAGGGTGAAATGAAAGGTAAAAAAGATTGAGACCTCCAAATTATTTGGTCCCAGTTGGTTATTGTCTAATCAGCCTGGGTGTTAACTGGTTGCATTTTAAAGATAAAATACGTGGCATTATGTTGTAGTGCTTAAGTTTTTATTGATTGTTATAATTGACATTGGGGGTCTTGTTTTAGGTTCTGCCATCACCGGTCCCATTGGAAAGGAGTGTGCTGATCTTTGGCCGAGGATTGCAAGTGCAGCCAATGCCATTGTTTAAGAGCCTCTAATTTTTGTCTTCCTCTGCATCAAACAGTTTCTTAGTCTTTTGATAGAAGTAAAGTTATTTGGGAAAAAACTTGACTGGATTTTGTTATTTGAGTTTCAAATATTGCCTAGAGTTTTTGTTCGATCTGGATACGATTTTAATCCTCATTTTGTTTTTGCTGAATTAAAGATTGCAAGGTGTTCTACGTTATGAATTCTCATTATGTTTGGAAGTGTCCTGGCATTTTATCATCTTATGATACATCTGAACAAATTATAATGGGGTGGCTAATAAACGCATTTTCTTTAGAATGGTTAATTAGAGATTATAATTTTCACAAAGCCTTTTCTTCTTTTAATTTAGATTTTGGATACATAAATCGTTACACGAGGCATTAAACTTTGTAAATCGTTCTTTATTTACCATAAATGAGAAACCGAATGATGTTCTAAAGATGGTTTAGAACACTCAATCAAAATATAGGTATATATAATAAGGGTAAGATTGATCTACTGCTAACAAAACCAATATTAGTAAAATTATGAAAGGTCCGTAACCTTACATAAATGTAATAATAAGGTCTGTGCAGGTTGATCAATTAATTGCTTTTGCTGGATTTTTCCTACCCTTGTTTGCAATGCTTGTATTGTTGCACACGTCATATATGTTCTTTGATTATTTCTTTCCCGTATGCTATAAGAAATGGTCGTTGAAGAGGAAGGTCAAAGGTCAGGGAACAAACATTAACGCCATAATTACTTGGAAACCTGGGGCTTTTGATTACGAGAAGAGGATGCACCACTCTATTCCAATCTTTCTTGATGTGACTCGCATTCCTGAGTCTTTAGCCTTCTATGCTATGCTAGATTTTGTTTCTTCCTGATAGAATGAAGGGCTTTGTTCACGTTTAACTACGTTAGATTGGGTGGTTTCTAAAGTCTTCTTTTTGTTTTTTATTGACATAATTTGCTCTTTGCCTGCTTTGCTTTTCAGAAAGAAATTTATTGGTGTTGGCAGATTGCTCTGTGGAGATTCCCGAGAACCAACTGAAAAATAGTGATTTGATGACTTGATTTTTGCTTTGAGGGACTCCTCTATCAAGCTTTGGTTAAATGAAGAGGGGAATCAACATAAAGCGAGCGCACCGAGATGCACTGAACAATACACAACATTTCATGCAAGTCGCAATGGTACCCCAAATTGATAGCAAACAAACATGCAAACACATACAAGATATATTCATCAGTTCACACGAGAATTGAGTTTCTGAAGTGACTTAAAACATTTACTTTTAACTCATCTTAGCCCCGGCGACTGCGTTCATCTTTGCACAGTACTCGAACAAACTCCCATCAAAACAGCGTCTCACAGCTTCCTTTGAGAGGAAACCCTCTTCATCCCTCGCAAGAACATACAATACTAACCATTCCCCTTTACTTGCAATCCTGCAAGCGATCCTTCAAATTGTCATCAAACTGAAAAAACACAATCAAGCAGTTCAACTATTCAGTTAGGACAAGCGGGGCTCTGAAACGAACCAGCCAAAGAAGTCGAATGCCAGTCGATTTCCCTCGGTCATGTCCCAGATCTCTCCTAGCGTTAACTTATCAGGCACGGTATGAGCATATTTGCTAAATGTGAACTCAAGATTTGCAGGAGAGTACCTGTAATTCATTCAACCGAATAATGTAAAAAAGTGATATTGTAAGAGGTTGAACTTGTGCGTGTGAAGAATGGTTGTTCTAACCTTCCTTCAGTGTCGTATGTTCCAGAGTCGCTACCGTGCTTGGCTTTGTGTATATTAAAAATGTATATGGGTAAGAAAGGATTCGGGAACCATCCCTGCGGAAACAACCATACAATTTAAGAATAAAAAAACTCACTTATGATTATATCGTTCAGTAATGCTTCTGATTTGATGCAAGTAATTTATGCATAAACACCTAGCGATTATTACACTTGTGACAGTTCATTTTGTGAGTATAAGAGATTGCAGAATGTACTTATTATTACAAGAATCACAACTCACCGGGAGAGTAGGATAACTCAACGCCAAGTTGATGATAAAGGCCAAAATTAGAGAGGCTATCATATTGAAACCAATTGCTCTCAGTCCTGAATTCCAAAAGATCAGAAAAGAGAAGCGAATTTCAGATGAATAGAAAAGCAATTAATCCGATATGTTATTACTGTTTATATAAAAACAAATATAATGGCAATTCCAGAGAATAGAAAATCATTAGCACACATAACATTATGAGGCTTTGCACATTGTTATTACCTGTATAAGTCTCCCAAGGATAAATGATTCCATTGTCATCTTGGTCGAAAAAGGCTACATGTTGCTGAAGAACGCTCAGGTGGTCATGGTAGTGCCCCGGCGTTCCATTCGGATGGTTTGAATCTGGCGCTACCAGGGCTCTAGGCAAATCTAGGTTTCATAAAATTCAGTGGAACATGAAATTAAGTAATCTTATGTAGATATAAAATGAACTAATAAGAGTTGCATATAAAATCTAGATATAATATTGCTGAAAGTTGACAAGCAGAGCCAACAGCATAACTGATCGAGAAGGGTCACGAGCAAAACCATTCCCATGAACTTTTCAAATAATGAAGCATGTTATTGGCTGAAACCATCCACTTTCAGTTTTCATAATGTGAAAGTTTATTAACTATAGAATTTATCTTAAGATCATATCCTCTTATTTCCAAATGCTAATATAACAAGATTAACATCTTGAACAACTATTTACAGTAAGGCTGTGTGAACCCATCAAAATTATTTGATTACTCTTATCACTATAAAGGTGAAAAGTGTGTTGAATTTGACAGATAAAAGAACTAATTAATCTTACAAGGCTTTGGTAGTGTGTCATCCAAGTCAGTCCGGACTCTCTTTTCATAAGTGACCGGTGCATTGGAAGCCTCTGTTGCCATTGCATCCTTATCCATCTTTTCAGCTTAACGATCTCTCTTTTTTCTTATAATATATCAATATATTATAGCAAGCTGCTAATTCTGTTCATAAAGCTGGCTAGCTTATAAAGAGCTCTGGGCGGTGGTGAAGGGGAAGATGATGAAGCAAACCCAACAGAGCCATCCAAGCATGTGCGAACCATCCAAGCATGTGCGTGGCGCACATGCAAGAGGTCAGCCAAGTATCAAGGGCGTGTCGTGGCGAGACGCTATGGATTTCCGTGGCTTCTCTCTGGAAATGCAGACGTTTGTCATTTTTGCATGACACTTACAAACGTTATTTTCTACCATTCAATCCCACAACTGGGCTATTGCTTCCAAGCTCCAAGTCATTGACATCCTATGCCCTTCACATCACATGCTTAGTTTCCGAATTTATTTCTGTTTCTTGCTTCACTGATGGATTCTCGTTTCTTTCTTATGTCTCTCAGCTGCAAATATTTAGTAAACCTCCCTCAGTGATTTGCCTGACTTAAAATATGGATAATTTCCGTGGCTTAAGGAGTTGATAAAATTTTTTATAAAAGTCTATAATAAATCTTCAAAAGTCTCTAAAACAACTGAAAATTTTAAACTAGTTGATGACATTTTTCAAACTTAGAGAGAATATCTGATTTTTACTCGGTCTTGGAACTCCTGGCGTGTGTGGTCATATTATTAACATTCTCAACAAAACAGTTTATTTTGGTAGTTACCTCGATTTGTTCATAAATTCAGATGCAATAATTCCATTGCAGTATACAGACCGAGGCACCGAGCTTATATGCATGCATGTGTCCAGATCATTATTCAGGGGAAAAAAAAAAGGAATTTTCACAAGGAACTTGAACTTACTATAAAGTAGAAACAAATAAGCAATACGAACCTTTTAAATTCAATAATTTAACAAAAATTACTACAGGCAAATATAAGAATGAATAAATTTGGCCAAATAAATTTCACTTATCACTCGCTTGGAAACTTACGCCCATCCCCACAATGAACAGAATGTGCAGAAAAGGCATGTTATAATCCATTGGATAGCCATAAGCATTAGTAAAGAGGAAAATGCATGGTAAGACTGGAAGATCATTATAAAAAAAGAACACTACTTCTGGAAAATAGAAAACCAGAACATTATAAGAAAGGAACAACTACGTGTGGAAAATAGAAAACCAAAATGAAAGAAAGGAAACTTGGCAGGCGTAATGTAAGTTTTTAATTCATTCAAAAACATTATGGGGACACTTCCTCTAAGGACACAATTCTTCGGCTACTCCAAACTTGGAAAATCAAATTTTTTATCTACTCCAATGAATCAGAAGGCATCCTAAAAATAAATAGGTCTCATTGATATGGTGAAGAGAAAGCTGACAGCTTAAATCAACATACCACAGGCTGTTCACTTGTATGAATCCATCAGTTCATCACAATTCACAACACTGTATGAAGATCAGGAAAGTTATGAGTTGAAATTAAGTGCAAAGAATCTGCAAAATTTGACAGTGTAGAAATCGCCTGGCTGGGAAATGGCATGTATCAGGTTATTTCCAAATTTCAACTGAGTAAGTCCTCTTCCAAATCCAATCCCATTCCATGCTGAACACACCCCAACACTGAACACACCCCCAACATGAAATATGAAGCTCGGGTTCAGCGATGAGTGGACACCTGACTCCACCTCAGAACTCGAGCATCTCTCCTCCTGTACAAACAAAAGGGCAAATACAGGGGGAAAATGATTATGCCACTTCAAAGTGTCAACTACCACTACGATTATCACTACCCACTATGTAGTGTCAATTACCAATATGATTACTGCTATCCACTATCGAAGTAATCAACCCAAGTGACCCATAGCTCCACACCTATCACTAATTAGTAAAGCCCCTCCTATCTCTTATCCTACTAATATGCAATATCAAATTAAGCACTCCAACATGATCAGTATATTTCAAATGGCCTCTAAATTTAATCAGAACTCAGAAAGCAAGAAATGAAAAGTGATACTGCACTCAAACCAACAAAAAGTTATATAAAGCTACTATAGCTTAAACACTACGACAGACAAGGGAAAGTTTTGCAAGTAAACAATTATAAGCACGCCAAATTTAAACTACACTCAATAGCAAATGCTACGTAATACTGGCATCTAGCATGCCTTGAAACTACTCTTATTACTAATAAAATAGATTTGACAAACTACTGGGATTCAAGCAACCCAACCAGTCCCAAAGAGCAGTGACATCAACTTGAGCCGCTCCTCTTGCGGCCAGAAAGAAAAGAACACGAACCCTTCTGCAAAGAGAAGGTATAAAGGCATAGAGAAGGTCCCAGTTAGTTAAGCGATCAAAATTCACTGCTGTTGGGCTTGTCGGGCTTGAGCACCACCATATCCACCACCATAACCAACTGGCGCACCATGAGGACCATTGCCCTGTGTTCCATAATTTCCAGAAGCTTGGGATGGATCAGATCTCCATGATGAGTTTCCATAACCTGAATTTCCATTAGCATCACCGTAACCACTTCCCATGTAGCCACTACCTTGTAATTCTCCCCCACCCTGATTACCAGCATTACTACTTGCAACACTCCCAGAACACCCTCCAACAGCCCCATACCCAGAGGGATTCCCATAAGACCCATCACTTCCACCATACCCACCATATCCATAACCTTGATTCCCATATGCAGTAGCTCCAGTAGGAGATTGACCACTAGATGCTGAACCTGGACCACCACTGCCCCCACCAGACCCAGCACCCCATGGAGCAGAATTCCCATAGCCCATTGTACCATAACCAGAGGGTCCCTGCGAGCCCCATGAACTTCTGGGTCCACCAGGTGGACCACTTGCATATCCAGCATTAGGTACATTTGGGTTCCCATATGCAGCAGCTGCAGGGCCACCATACCCAGTATTGCCACCACCAAAACTGCCATAACTACCATAACCAACATTGTTGTTAGATGGACCATATCCATAGCCAGGAGTACCATATCCAGACGAACCGTAAGGTGTAAACCCACTTCCAGTATTCTGAGACTGCATGTACCTATTAGAATCCATACGACCCTCAAATGCACTTGAATTGCCACCCGAAGAACCATAACCCTGATAACCACCAAAACCAGCACCACCACCTCCCATGTTACGGCTTCCTCCACCAGGATTGGCATCTTTAGGAAGAGCCCGTTTCACTTCAACTTGCTTACCATTTAAATCATGAAATGTTTTATGCAAAACCCTGTCAACTGCATCTTCAGTATCAAAGGAAATAAAGCCAAAGCCACGGGGACGTTGAGTGCTTTGATCATACATAATCACCACATCAGTAACATGACCATAAGATTCAAAATACTGACGGAATCCATCTTCACTCAAAGTGGGAGGCAATCCTCCAACAAATATCTTCTTGGTCTTGATACTTCCACCACCCCCATTGTTTCTAGAAGAACTAAAATTTCCTGCTCTCGCAGAAGTTTGTTGTTCCTCTCTTGACATTGCTCTCTTTGCCTCAACCTAATGAAATGCAAATATACATAGACCCAAAAATCAGATACATCCAAACATCAATGGACGTATCAAATAGAAAGCATTAACCCAACAAAAATTCATTGCACAGAATCATTAATAATATCAAAATGCTCTAATACATACACAAAATGCTATAAAAGAAAGAGAAAGGAGCAGGGCTTGATAAAGGCTGATCTCCTATATCAAGCAACACTGACACCAAAAAAGGTGTGAATGTATTAATAGATGAAAGTTGCATTATGTTGGTGCCTCAATCTAGATAATTTTGCAACTTTTTTATCACTCAGAGGATATTTACTAAAATAAACACACAACAATTAAGGTCTTGGTCAAAAAATATCAAGCTAGGAATATTCACTCAGACAAACGACAAAAAATGATTTGACAAACAAAGCACATTTATATTCTTTAATACCTATGTACTGAAAAGCATACAAGATATCTTTTCCCACAAAGGCACATCATTATTACAATGGTCTAATTCAATATAATTTGAAGGCACAGACCTACCATTTCAAAAAGCATTAAAATATTATAAAAATCTTTGTGTTAGATTAAGCTGTTCGGTAGAGTACCTTGGGCACACTTTCCTTTCACAACAAATACAAAACAACGACGAAATAAAACAAATATAAACAAATAAATATAAGTAGCAGAATATCTCACTCCTTCACAAAAATGTTACTTCCACCTTAACCAACAAAATTCCTTCAAAAGAACTACTATCCAAACTAGCAAGACAACTATTACCTGCATTAACAAGGTAACATATAGTGTACAAGAAACCAATCAGATTTACACTTTAGGACAAATGTTAATTTAGATACATTTGCCAGTTGCCACAACAGATAGGGTTGTTCGATATTGTGCAAAATCATGTTATCAAATCCTCAAGAAGAACTTCCTAAATAAAATCCATGAGAAAAACAACTTGAATCCACTTATGATAGGTTTCCAAATCCACAGGAAACTTGTGGGAATTCTTAATATACTACGGAGAAAAAAACAATAATTGACACTAGAAAACATTTCCAAAAAATTTCTACCAGTAATTAGTGTCCTACATCTCAAGTCCGGTCAGTGACTTAACATACCAAGTGTCAAGCATACTGAAGGGAAACCAAGATTTTACGGAAATGAACAAACCCCAAATTATAAAGCAAGGATCCCAATTAAACTAACATGATTATTTAAAAAAAAAAAAAAACCCTAAAACTCAAAAGCTAAGCCCACATCTAGTTCATAAGCGCAGCATGGTTACTAATGAATGAGCTAAAACTCTTACGACCCAGTACGATTAACATAAAAAAACTACAAAAGCTCACATCTGACAAACAATAAAACATCAAACCAACAAAAATTAAAATTTATAATAAAAAAAGCATAAAAATGAAAACTTTATACTCTTGATGAATAAAAATCGGACCGTTCTTCCATCGATGGTGTGTTTATCCTCAAGAACGCGCTCAAGAATTGAAGGATCCGCAAAAACCACAAACCCAAAACCTCTGGGTCTACCAGTGGTTTTCTCTCTCATAACAACGGCCTGTATCACGTCGCCGTATTGAGAAAAGTACTCCTTTAACCTGTCCTCGCTAGTCTCCCATGAAATACCACCAATGAATAGCTTCCCCTGATCCGAATCCATTAATTTATGGATCTTCTCTTTGTGCGTTTTGGAGAGAGAAAGGGAAAGAGGGGGCTGAGTTTGTGGGCGACTGAGAGAGAGGGTGAAGGAGAGATATTGTGGTGAAGTATAGAGGGAACACAGTAAACAGATTTGGATGGCTGGGATTCCGTTTGAGTTAGAATGGACCGTCAAGATTTGATTCGGGGTTGGAAGGAGCTGTGGTGGGTGGAACTTTGGCCCCGTGATTCGTTAATAAGACAGAGAGAAATGAATTTCTGTAGATTTTTTTAATCACGTGATTGGTCACGTGGTTGTTTACTATTCTTTATTAAAAAAGGGTAATTAAATGTGGCCCCCTTTCATTTTGCCCTCCGTCTGGCCCTCCAACCATTTTAGATATATCAACTAAACCCACAGCCGTTACTTTCATCCCGTTAAAGTTAACATCTAGGGTAACAAAGACATTTCAGGTAATTTAGAATTAAAAATTAAAAATATACACCAAGTAAAGACACGTGGCATTGGCCCAAATGAAATTTTAATAAAAATTCAAAATATAATAAGTTTTAGGAAAAAAAATCAACCCACCCCCCCTACCGCCACTTAACTCCTTCGCATCTGTCTCTCCCTTCATCTCCTCCGTACTCTCTCTCCCCACCACGGACTTGCTTTCTATCTCCATTCGTAAAATCAGTGTGACAAACGCAAGACTATTCCATGTAAAATTCTATGCTGCGAAAGATCACCAGACCATGGCTTGACATGATTGATACTGAAGCTTGTGCAGATTGATGTCGTAGATGTGAGAAGGAGGGAAAAAGCTGGGATGGTGGAGAGGACTATGAAGAAAAGAGTGCTTCTGAGATTATATTGGTAAATAGAGTTTTCTTTCTTAGATTTAGTTGTTGATGAAGGCCATGTTTGGGGATGGTACAGAATTCTTACATTGATTTTTATACAGAAAGTTCAGGGAAAGGGGGGAGGCGGACACGCACTTAAACAAGTGTTTTGGGTTTGGATTTTTCTTTTTGAGTGTGTTTCCCATGCCTCCTTTGATCACTAGCTTGCTTTATGGGGAAAGAAATACAATATTATACAATTTGAAGCATTTTTATCACATAAAGCACAACCTTAAGCTATTATGAGCTACGCATTGAATGTATTGAAGTTGATAATGGAGATGCAAAGGAGTTGATGGCGGCGTAGGTGGAGGAAGGGGGGAGTTGAGATGAGCTGGAACGAGGGAGAATTGATAATGGAGATAGAGGATCCGAAGGCCAATGCTAAGACCGAAAGAGTTAGCGGCCGTGGAGGAGTTTTTTTTTTTTTTTTTTTTTTTTTATTT
>JANKKB010028598.1:0-15616 GCA_026225775.1 Bursera palmeri | reverse complement strand
TTTAAATTTTTACTAGATTTAATTTGTAAGCCTCTGTAGAGGTATGTAGCATTGTTGAAATTATTTAAGAATTTTAATTCCGAAGCTACTCTGCAGCGTGGAAGGGAAGCCATGAGAAGGAAAAAGTTTCGGTTGGACTATTGGAGATGAAGTTTCCCTCGGCTAGAGAATGAAGTGAAAATTTCGTGTGGGTTGCAAATGTGATGTGCACGGGGAGATAAATATTGATGCATGTAGGGCTGTATTTAAACACATATTGGAGTGATTTCTTGACACCTCAAATAACAAATTCGGGATTACTGTTTATCTCATCTAAATGCTAAAAATCAACACTAAAACAAAAAGAGGCTATACAATCTAACCAATTAACTTATAATCGAATTTTATAACATCTCAATAATGGAATTAAAGAATTATTATCGAATTTAGATTCATGGGATTCGGCCTTGATCTTTTAGGCTTGTGCGGGTGGAATGATGAGATGCAATATGTATCAAATATCCCCCATCTGTTCAATTTAGAAAAAAATAAAATAAAAATCATCACTTCTTCCTCAAATCAAGCTCAAGTCTCCCTCTTTTCCTCCCCTTCTTCCATATTGCATTACGCAAATGAAATTTTTATTAAATTTAGCTAAATACAAAAGAAATAATACATATTAAGAAAACATTTAATAAAATGAATTACAAGTTTTGCTTGTGAACTAAATAATCTTTTGGGGAAAAGGTTACTAATACCAAAACATATTCTCATGGATAAAGCTGAAAATCTAATCTTTTTCACCCTTATTTTTCATGAACCAATGAGAATATAAAGGAGGGTAGGAGAAGGATAGAAGATTATTGTTAAGGGTGGGGTTATTTGCACATAAAATTATTTTAAAAAAACCCAATTTTTTGTCAAGAAATTTATTACTAAAATTCCCATAAAATAATTTACTGTTAAATATAATCAAATTTTATTGAATATTTTTTCATTACCCATCTTCTTATCTCTTTATCTACTCCAAGGTTCTTTTCTTTCCTGACTATTTGATTAAGCAATACTTTGTCTAAGTTTATTATTCCTAAAATTTTTCTTTATTAAACAATATTTTTATGAGATTAAAGAAAAATATATAATTACAATGAGAATAGTACAATATAGTTTTCAATACTCCTCTGTTTTAATCCTTTTTTGAATGAATGACATGGATTACCTTACTTGTTAACTGCTTGGTGTATATTTTTAATATGCATCTCTTCAATTCACTTTTTCAATTAATCTGCTTCACTATAAATCTAAACTCCTTATGATACTCGGAAACTACTAGTGTATAAGTATTTTCGATTATTTTGCGATTACTCAGTTTTTTTATATTTAGAGAGATAAGATTTAGATGAACAATTTGAGAAGAAGAGAAGATTAAAGAGACATAACAGAGTAGAAGGTTAAAGAAGTGTAATAGTTGTTTAGAAGAAGAGAATTTATTAAATAATTACTGTGCAAATTAAGTAAATAGATTTATTTAGGAAATTAACTTATCATAATATTTATTTCTAATAAAAGTCATATTTTTAAAGCCCATGGCAGATTTCATAAGAAAACCCTTCAAAGTCCCCCACCAAGCATAGTGCCGTGGAGATTGTCTTCAACTTTTTTAATTCCTCTTTTCTTCTCTAGAAACGACCATGAATTAAGAATTTTTAATTTTATTAATGATTTCGTAGTTTTGCTATAGTAATATTAACATGACACATAGCACATAAAGAGTGCCATCCACATGCATCATTATACATGTTTATAATATTTAAATCTGAAGGGTTTAGATAACCATATATTAGGTGGGAGCTCAATTTGATATTATGACCCACGAGGCATCGCAATGTAGTGCGGGGATGAAGATTCCTCGAATCGGAAAAGAAATGTCCCTCCTTAATCCGGCCCAAAAAGCCTTATTATCATTATTTTATCTAGTTTGACATATTAAATTTTGTTTCTCCTAACAACTATTATCACGTCATGAATTCAAAAATAAACTACGAAAATAATAAAATTAAACACATTTTAATTTACAATCACATAATCATCTAAAAAATTAAATAATGTAAGTACTAAATACTAGAAAAATAAAAGAAAATATAATTAAAAAATAAATTAAGGGTATTAAGTACAAATATCCAATAACCAAAAAGTTTTCACTAACAATTTATCACATGCAAAAACATATGTTTTCAACTCCATTAATGTTAATTATAAGTAAATATAAGAAAGTTGGTTTTTCATTTTTTTATTTTGATATTTTTTATATTTTGTGGGTATGGGGCGGGTCGAGGTGAGGAATAACATCCTCATCCCTATCCTGTTTTTGATTTGGTAATGAGACTTTTAGCCTCATCTCCACCCAGCTATTAGAGATATGTCCTTCTAGTAAGACATTTTCTATATAAATAAATAATTACGTGAATAAATAAATGTTAATTTGATATCCATGATATCTCTTTTATCTTTGTTATTAACATTAATCAAGGATCCAAAGTTAATACAATAATTAGGTTTTTCGTTATATGAGATTGTTATATATGGAGATGCGAGACTTAATTATAACTTGAATTTAGTTCATAACATATAAACAAAGTTTGGCTCTTTATTTAGATAAGATTGTTTTGTTGTTTGCCTCCACGAGAATGATAAGTCTCAAATTATTAAAGTGGAGACTTTTAGGCAAAGGCATTTGTGTATAATATATATAGTGAATAGTATAATTACTGTTACTGTATACATAAATTTCATACAAAAGCAACGTTAATATACCTACCTTAATCTTGAGTGCATAGTATACCTCTAGATTATAAACTGTGATCTTTGATTAGAATAAAAAGTGAAACATTTTGATAAATGAGTCCGTACACCTAATTGGAATTGTTGTTCTGTGAGACAACGAATATTATACCATAGAAATTGAATTAATAACTCCTTAAGGTTTAAGGTTACCACCTTAAGGGTTTTACTTGTTCTTAAATGATGAATACAGCCGAGTGTTTAATAAAGTAAGTTTATTAAATTAATTCATTCATTAAATGTAAAACGGATCTCAAGGATAAAGATGTAATTATAGGCTAAATAGTAATTTCATCAAACTTCAATTATTGGTGTCCAAAAAGGTATTTATATATTTCAGTTGCTCAATAGATGAACTTTAATATATAATTTAAATCTGATTAAAATTATCAAGTTTTTTTGTGATTAGAATATTTAATTCAAGAGTGCAGCTCTAGGTTTACAATGGAGTAGACCAGAGTCATTAGACTAAATTTGTTATATCTATGAGATAAAAATGTATCGATCAGTTGAAGCTTGTAATTAAATACATCTATTAGATCACTTGGATAACTTACTTAATTCTCTCGAACATTTAATAAGGATAGAGAGAAAAAGAATTGATTTAATTAAGACCTATTTGATAGTATCTTGAAAATTAAATCTATATATTAATTGGTGTGTTATAAGAATATGATTTGCTAAGCATATTATGATTAAGTTTATATTACACCATATTTAATTTGATTAAAGTATGGAATAAATTATGAATTTGGCATTTTAATTTGATTAAATTGCTACACTAATTTATTATGAATAAATTTATATGCTTGTATATGTGGCAATGCATTTTAATTTCCTTATGTTGGTTCGGACAAAATTTAAGGACATGAAAGTAAATTTGAAACTTGTTCTTTGTAACAAGCAAGGATTATGTGTCATATTTCCAAATGGTGTAGGGCACGTCGCATCAAGGACTTATGTGACAAAAAGAGTAGTCTTTTACCATTAACTCCTTGCCATCTATAAACTAATGTAGCAATATGTGTTGTCAATTGCTTTTTTCATTCTCTCACGTTTTGAAGCATTTGAGAAGAGCTAGACCACCGATTTTTTAATGTATCTTCTTGCTAGAAACTACATTTTTGAAAGAAAAGATCAAGAGTTCAAAGAAGAATGGCTAGCGTTCATCCTTTGTGTGCCGCCGCTCCTTTTGTTTCTTTTGTAGTTCTTTTTTCCTTTGTTTTCTCTTGGATTTTATACAAAATAGTTCTACATAGACTAAACACTCCCACTGTGTCCATCCAAGAAGAAAATATGCCATATCTGTGAACTATTTTATATAAAATAGTTCTATATAAAATATGCCATATCTTAAAATAAAAAATGCTTATTTTTATTTTAATTCTAATTAGGAATCAAACCTGACTAATGGGGAGTCATTCCTTTTTCCTAGGGTAATGGGATTCTCATTTCAGAGTTTACTTTTTCAAACCAAATAGTAGGAACAGAAATGTCCTATTCTTATTTGATTCGTAAGTGCATTTTTACATAACCAAATACCCTCTAAGAGTGAATGATTTCCATTAGGATTGGAGTCTTATCCTTCTAATACTTATCTAAAGATAATTAAAATACTTTTAATAAAAGAATATTAGAGTTAGAATCCGATAGGAATCTTTGAGCTAAAAGGAGTTTAAATAAATATAAAGAGTAATGCATAAATATAAAGAAAACTCTAAATAAATAATAAGAGTAATGCTACAAATATAAGGTTTTATACATAAAGTTTGTATATAAAGTGATGTGACATCAAGTGAGTAATAAGGTGATACATAAACGTCAAAATAATAAATATTAATTTATTTACCTTATCAATCACTTGATACCACATTACTTTATATACATAGCATTGTTCAAGTTAGTCTACCATGGAATATTGATTTACAAATAGGGGAGGAGCAAAGCTAGCATGCGGAGTCTAGCTACTACTGCATACACAAGTCCCACACACCACTTCACAGCTTTAGGCCTTCAATTCAAACATCAGCTACAAGACAATCAAAATCAATAGTTGCTGCAAGATTGAATTAGTTTCAAGCTTTGAAGTAAAATAAGCATCTGGGGTTGGTTTGGCATAAGGAAATCATATCTGCTGTTATACTTGACTTGCCTTAAAGGCGCTATTTACGCCTATACCATGTGAGGCAACTTCAAGACCATCTCCTTATTGATCGAGTAGGTAAACCCCCTAGACTTTGAAATAGTCTTAGTAAGAAAGGTCCCTTCCTTAGGGTTCTCTGTGAAAGCAACTCATAATAATAGGAAGGATAGCAGATAACTACGTTAAAGCAAGTTAGGCTCCTCTATAAAATTCTCAATTGAGAAAATGCCTACAATCTTTGAGGGGAAGAAAGCATGATGGAACTGATGCTAAGAAGAGCTCCTACACACCTATACTATAAAGGGATGGAACTCCATTCAAAGTGTATCCCCTCATAGATACAATAAAAGAAATGGATTCTCTTGATGACGAGAAAGGAAAAAAATAGGGAAGATAGGGAAGAGGAGATTCAGGATAGTCACTCCACTCCATAGATAGTGAATATATATTCTTATTTCATTTTCAATAGGGTCGAAAACACGGGCTGCTGGTGGGGTTGTGCCCATTCTCCCTCTTCTTCCGCTTTACAACCGAAATAAGGAACCTTAGAATTCACCATATCTATCAGTGCAAAAATGAGAGTAATATTATGGGTACAAAGTTTTTTATACAAAGTTTGTATATAAAGTGATATGATATCAAATAATTGATAAGGTGAATAAATCAATATTTATTGTTTTGACTTTCATGATTCTTCTTATAACTTACTTAATATCACATTACTTTGTATATAAAATTTTACACATATAACATTATTTAAATAATAAATGCTTTCAAATTTGAAATATAGTAAATGCCTTACAAGTAGACTTTGGGGGCCTAGTTTCTTGGAATCTCTTATAAAAATACTGAATTAAGTAAAATTGTACGCTTTTGGAATTTTGGACTTCCTGACAACTACTTCTTATGTCCTTGGGCCTTGAATTCCTTAAAATGGTTAAAATCTTCCCGAATAAGCCACAACCTAAAGAGAGATTTTGGGCTTAACCTTTCTACCACGTTATGTTCCAACCAGACCTCATCCCACACATGTGCCGATGGGTGGCTTCAGAAGAGTATATGGGTCTTGATAAATTGAGCCTCAAATATCTATTTGAGTGCTGTTATTGAAGCCCCTTCAAAGCTCTTTCTAAGTCTCATCTCTTTTTTCTTTCTAATTAAAAGAACATCTTAAATGGAAATTATCAAAAATATATCCATAAGTAAACATAATTTATTAGGTTAATACCATTTCCTTCCAAAATCTATTTCCATTTCTTTATACATTAACTGCATTAAATGTTTATGTTTTCCTGAAATTTATTTAAAATACCGAAAAATTAAAAAAAAAAATTGTCTTTCTTAAGTTTGTCATATCGTTAAATATTTTTCTTATTCTATTTTCATTTTTATTCCTCTTTGTTTTCTATGTTGAAAAACTTGACCAAAACAAATTTTCATTATTGTTGACTTCATGCTTTAAAAAGAGAACAAAATTATTCTTTATGCTTTGTCTTTGCGATAATGGGCTAAGTTGATTGCAGGAACTATTATAGGAAATAGAATATCTAATAAATGCAATTATTGAGCATATCATAACTGTATTACCTTACTTTAAAAAGAAAAAAAAATGATAATTTAGGAATTGTGTGCAAACATTTGAAAAGTAAATTTCTTATTTAATTTTTATCTATTAGGGTTTAAAAATAGATTTAGAAGAGCTTAAATAATAAAATTCTAATTGCATGTTGAATAAATTAGATTAATTTATGTTAAATAAACCTAACGCACCTTAAAGGATGGTGCACATTGTTGGGCCTATAAGAATATGTGGTCAAGCCCAATCCATTTAGTGCATAGAACTTTATATTGTTGTATCTTAGGAAGAGTGGTGCATGCTATATATATTAAGAAGAAAATTACATGTTATAAGTGGATTTGGCCTCTCATTGACCCTATAATTACTAGACCTCAATAATTATTTTTAATTAATTGTGTTAATAGTATATTAGACCTTTCTTCTAATTAAAAGTTAATAAGATAAATGGTCTCATTTATTATAGATAATTCACGATGTTGATTACTCTTATTTAGTAAATTTTAAGGTGTTAAATTTATTTTTCTTTTTTATTTAAATCTTTGAAGAGAGAATGTGATTTAGAGATATAAATTTACTTAAATTTATAAATCTTTGAAGTTGAACGTCATTTGAAACGCTTCCCAATAAAACAAAGAGAGGAAGATATGACCAAAGGGATTAGCCTCGGGAGAATAAGTCACGTGAAGGCACGTGAGGCAACCGCGTGCCGGCGTGCCATACTTCTATCCTACGCCAGCACAGGACGTCAAAGAAAACAAAAGAGGATAGGGCCCACGTGAGGAGCTGTCTCTTCTGAAACTTTCTGACAACTTTTGTCAGTGACGTACTTACATGCATGTGAGAGAGAAACTTTTTATTCCTTTATTTTTATTGAAATTCATTTAAAAAAAAAAAAACAAATATTTCAAATTCTAATAGGGACGAATTAGATGACGAGCATCGCGGGTCCCACTATGGATCCGTACGCGACCAGTGAGCAGATGATCGAAGAGGCAGTTTGGCTTGGTGCGGCGGGGGCAGTGTCATTCACTTTGGGCGTGAGTCATTAAATCAATCATTTAAATTTTTGGCCTGGCCGCGTGACCGGTTTGTATTTACATTTTTACCCCTAATGCTTCCAACTCCCTTGCTGCGCATAGGATCTATATAAAATTACGATAAAACCCTTATTTGGTAATCTATTGATTCTTTGCCTTACATTGGTTTCGATTTGATAAGATTGTTTGGTATAGTAACTATAATATAATAAATTTAAAATTTTATCCAAATTGATTTAAATTCAATAATAGGTGCATAATAAATGAAAAATTTTAGATTCATATATCTTAAAATTATTTATGTTAAATACTTATTTTCCTGCAACTAATTATTTAGATATTGATTTTTATAAATATTTAGATTTTTAATTTTAGTTTTCTCTTTATTCAATTAAATATTGTTATCATTTAATAAAAATAAAAATTAAATAAATTATATTTTTTGATATTTAGTCAGCTAAATATATTAATTATGAGTCAGTTATAATAAATTTCTTTTTTTACATAAATTCACACACTTATTCATAACCGTTGATATACTACAATCCAATGGTTTAAAAGTTATTGAATTAGCATCATGGAAAACTACAATTTAACTTCTCTTTCCTATTTTAACTTATTTATTATATTTCAAGTCTTACATATATGTATATATCATTCTAAAACTATGTAATAGAAGATTGTTGATTCGATAATTGTGAGTATTAAGTAGATAAGATTTGATATTCACCCTTTTTATTTATCAATCTTACGATTATAATGGCTTAATAATTTTATTATGTATCTACATAATATGCCCCTTACTTTAAAGCTTAAATTATATTGTGAATTATATGTAAAAGTATTGATATTAGAATGATACAAGACTTATAAATTTAATTTATAGACAAACTAATAGGTCTTGACAATTCATTTAACGAGAAACGATGTGATAATAAATGAGTAATGTCAAAATCAATTTATATACAAAAATTTGTAATTACAACTTTACTCATTCACAATTTATGAAATTGATTTCTAGTATTCAATTACAATTCAATTTGATTGAATATCTCTATGATTAATACACTTGCTATAGAGTAGATAGAATTAAATCTTAAGGTATGAATTTGTTGATGCTAATTAATGACTAAAATATGTTTAGTACTACTGACAAAGCAATTCACAAATGTTTAAGAAAATTGATTTGTATGTTAAATTTAAGGCCACTAAAAGCTACCAACCAATCCGGGTTTATATCACCCATAAATATCAAATTGAATCCATATATTTATCAAAAAATCTTAGGGATGGATATGAACTATATGTATAATTGGTAGATTGGATCTCAACAAATGAAAAATTGGTTAATCTATTGGCTCATAATTTATATATAAATTTCTGCCAGAAAAGGGATACCATGAAACCTAGAGTTGACATCTTATTCTTTTAAAGAGTCATGTCCCAAAGAAATTAGATTTAAAGTTTCTTATTATCTAATAATGTTTATTTTATCTAGAGATTTAATTCATATTTTGTCTAGAGATTTAAAATTGGTTATTTGCACACAAAAAACTACTCTAAACATCCATTTCGAAATGAAGATTTATATTACTTAAATGCCTATTAGGCATTTTACTATTAAGGACAAGTAATTTATTCACAAGAAAATTTAATTAAAAAAATGTAATTTCTTTTTTTCATTCACTTTATCATAAATTCTATTTTGCTTTCTTATCAAACTTTAAACTTATCTTCTTCTTCTTCTTCTTCTTCTTTTTTCTCTTCCACACATCAAACTCATCTTCTTTTATTTTACCTTGTTAATTTCCAAAGATTTTAAATTGAAAAACTCATATTTCCAAAAATTTCATAGTAAATTAGTTAAATCATCACGATAAAAAATTGTAAAGGGTGCATAGAGTAAATGGGTGTTCAGAATAGTTTTTGTTAGAATATTGGCTACCTTACTTTTTCTAAATCCTAAAAACAAAAAAGTCTTATTAGGAATAGGAAAATCTTACTTCAACTAGATAAAAAAAAAAAAATCCAAATATAAATAGGAAAGATCAACTAGGAAAGGAAGTGAAATTCTATTTCAGCTACAGAAAGGAAAGAAGAAGATTTGAAAAACTATATAAATACACTAGTCTCACATTGCTTAGATACAAGTTAAAATGGGGTTTCAAGACCTATATAAGAGAGTTTACTTTTCGGTTATTTTCATCCCATAACAAAGTTTCTCAATTATTATTTTTGCTATAAGTAGAATTCCTCTCTAGTGAAGTGTTCTAAGAAATGTGAGTATGTTATTAAGGGTATAACTTACTTTTCTAATATGTGCAGATTTTATGAAAGTTCATTCCTATCATAACCATCTCAAATACATATGATTAAGTGCCATATCTAACGTTATTAAGGATATAACATACTTCTATATTATGTGCAGATTTTCAATTGACTAACAGACTGATTGCAGTTTCAGTTTTTTTTCTTAACAAATAAAATTTTTATATTTTTATTAATTGTATCTTTTAAATTTTCAATAATATTTTATTAATTCATAATATTTCAACTTTGTATTTGTAGATTAAGTGACAAGTACCAAGTTGAATATTACATTCTTTAATAATCATATGTTCAAAATAAGATTAAATTACTTGAACCTTTGAGTATAGCATTTGCACTATATGTTGATACAACTTGCTAGTCTTGAAAAAAACTGTTCTTTGAAAAGAAACCAGTTGTGTTCATAGTCTTTTTATTAATGATTTCATTTGTTGTTGAAGTTGTTGTTCATACATAGTTCTTCATGTTTAATGTAATCATTCATCTGGGTTTATTCTCTAATCTTTACTTTTAGGATGTTTTCTCTAACTTGTTTAGAACTTACAAAATACTAAAGTAAGATTATGGAAAGAACCTTTTACTACTCTAGGCAATAAATTCAAAGAGAGTTTGCTAACGTAAGTCCATTTGAATCTTGTAAGCCATTGATGATTATTTAGTGGAGTTGAGTTCTAACTAAGGATTCGTGGATGGTAGGCATTTTATCGAACCACGTAAAAATCATTTTTGTCTTTCTTATTCCTTTTTCTCCATTATGTGAGTTGATTTTTAAGTTTCTTTAAAATGATTGTTGTAGGACTCAATCTCATCTTACATAAACTATTCTACCAACTTTTTTATTAAATTTATTCAAATAATAATCATTAAAAGAAATAGATTCAACACTTTTAAACAAAGCCGAGTTGATGCTAAGAGTTTATATTATTTAATTAATTTAAATAATATTACTTCTATATAGGTCTTATTGTAAACAAAAAACTAAAAAAAAAAAAATCATAGGTAATTGTAATTTTGCAATGTTGTTAAATAATATAACTTTCTTTAAATAAAAATTTTGCTTGCATTGTTTTTCTTATATATATATGTTAGAAGATATTAATACGTAATTACATAAATAAAATAAATATCATTTGGGATCCTATATGGGAAGAGTATCATTACTCTTTGAGAAATTATCACTTATAACTTACATTTACAAAATTTGATGAAATAATTAATGAGTAATTATCATTGACCACCCCTGTGGGTTGGACATCTGACTTTATCTCTTTATTACTTATCACGATCTCGTACACTTACGAATTTGCTCAATAATATCCTCAATAACTTATATTATTTTAAAATATTATCTTTAGTCAGTTTATTTATCAAATAATTAAAGTGTTAAATATGTCATCATATACTTTTATAAATATATTTATTATACATTACATTATTGTTAGATGAACTTCATATTTTTTAAATCGTAAGATGGTTAAATTAATATTTTCATGTTAAAATTCATGATCATTACATGTATTAAAATTTTTATTTTATTTTTAGAATTATACTCTTGTGCATAATTATTGTAAGAGTTAAAATAAATTAAAATAAAAAAATTAAAAATTATATCCAGGTGATCATCCATAATCATTCCTCACATTAGTAGTTGGTGGGTTTTTATTTTGATATTATTGTTAGAAGAAATAGGTATTTTACTCAAAAGATTATAAACTTAAGATCTGTTATTACAATTGTTTTATGGGATAATATCAAATAGTACCGTTGTGTTTTGACCTAATCTCAAGCAGAAAGTAAGTTTACCATTTTCATTAACTAAATCCCTAAGGTTTACTTTTTTTAATTAACTGTTAATTTTAATACAAAAAAATACATATTTACCCTTAATTTTTTTTCTTAATTTTAAAAAATATAAATTTATTTATTATGGGAGTATAATTTGTTTATTTTTTATTTATTATTTTATTTGTGTTAAAATTAAAGAAATAAATTTTAATAGGAGTAAATATGTATTTTTTGGGATTAAAATAAACAGTTGATTAAAAAAAGTAAACCTTATAAATTTAGTTGATGAAAATGATAAACTTACTTTCTATTTGATATTAGACCAAAACATAAAGATACTATTTGATATTCTCCGATTGTTTTATATAGCATAACTCAACAACGATTATATTAAGTATATACTTATTCTTAATTTTACAGGAGGTAGGGTAGTTTTTGAAACCTACAGAAGGTAAATGGTCATTTCAAATTCAAATTGGCCAAATCAATCATAGGAGGCTAAAAGAGTAAAAGAAGATTGGACCCTAGAGAAATAAAGTTTAGATTTAACTAATTTATATTACGATTTTTCTAAACCAAGGGATTTTTTTTTATTTGAAATTTGAATTAGTTTGCATTTGTCAAAAATTTAAATAGATTTAAATATAAATGTTTGAATGATAAATATTTTTTTTATAAAGTTTGATTATAAGTATTAAATAGTTTGCTTTTATTAGCAAAAATATCTAAGACTTAATATTTTGATATACATACCCTTATTAATAATTATATATGTTTTGAATATTGAAAAAATTATTCTAATAATAAAATAAATAAATAAATTATCATATTGATTAGAAAGATGAGTTGTTGGAAAGGTTGAAATTTGGGAAAAGATGGACAAAACAAAAAAATATTTTAGAAATAATTTAAAGTAATAAAGAATATTTTAGAATATTAATTAAAAAAATAAATGTTTTAAGATACCAATTTACATAAATTTATTTGATTCTCAAAATTAAGTAAAAAATAAATACTTTAAAATATCTAATGACTGAAAATTAGTAAAGTTCAATTCGAGTGGTCACATCACGCATGGTAGTTGGTCACATCAGATCTTCAATGAGACAACAGACATTGTATTAAAGAGGCGACTGGGGCAGGCAGGAGCAGGAAAGCCTCGGTTCTGCCAGATTGTTTTTCACCCAGCTGCACCTCTGAAACACTTTTCAGATTTCTTTCCCGTCCTTTATTTTTCACTTGTACGTTGCTTAATTCACCTTTACATCCTTTTTTTCACTTGTACGTTGCTTCCTTCACCTTTACATCCTTGCCCTTCGTTTTTAACCAGGCTGGATTTTATTAATAGAATGTAGGGGTGGACATGGATAAGATCGGATCAGATTTGACCCAACCCAAAAAAAATTCGAATTCGATCGGACTATAAAAAATGAACTCGAAATCAGATTTTAGAAAAAATGAATCTATCGGGTTCATGTTGATCGGGTTTGGGTGATGATCTGGAGCCCACGTAGAGGATCTCGAATGATATTGAGTATATTTGGGTAGTTAAAGTGATTCGTTTCTATGTATTTATTAAAAATAAATTTGTAACCTGTATTTTCAATATAAAAGTTTTGATTAAAATGATTTATTTACTTTTTATCTTATTTATTTACATAGTCATCTCTGAAGTTCCTGTATGAGAGATTCGGAGTCGTGATATTTTTTAATGTAACATCCCACCCTGTACACAGTGGGGCTTGGGCTTAGACCGTAGCCTGTCCCAGGACATGTCACATGACCCACTCCCCAGCAGCACACCTGGGCTAACTGAATTAGCTAGGCCCCACCCAACCCCCATTCGAACCTGAGACCTCAAAGAGAATCTCAGTTCAACATAAGTATCACTTGAGCTACGCGTTCTTAATGTAATATCCCACCCTGCACATAGCGGGGTTTGGGCTTATCCCGCAGCCTGTCCCAGGGCATGTCACACGGCCCACTCTCCAGTAGCACACCTAGGCTAACTGGGTTGGCCAGGCCTCATCCAATTATCTGGGTATGGCCCTCCACGTATTTTCCTCTATAGCCCGAAGGCCTCAAGGATTTGCCCTCCACTGAGATGCGTCCTCCACTCGAATTTGAGACCTCGAAGAGAATCTCAGTTCAATATGAGTACCACTTGAGCTACCAGAGTCCTAAAACTATCAAATTAAATCTCAGAAAAAACCTAATCTTTTAATAATTACATACTAATAAAATAAAAACTTTGAAGACTTGAATAATATATGATATAAAGCTATTGAAATTAAAAAATTTGATACTATTTAATAGTAATTCATTTTTTTAATCTAACGTAAAAAGAATTATTGAGATAACATTAAAAATAATTATTTCTTAATTTTTTATCCTCACCTATAATTTATAATAAATTAAAAATTAAAAAATATATAAAATTAGATAAAAAAATTAAATTATAATATTCTGACCATAATATATAAGCTTTTTGTCTTTAAGTACAAGTCAATAACTCATTTTTGAATGCCAAGTTTTTTAAGAGTTGAAAGTGAGAGCGATTGAAGAACAAAGTTAGAAAATTTGAAAAAATTTCACTTTGCTAAGCTTTCGGTAGAAGAGAAGTTCCTGGATAAAGCTTAGAAAACTAGTAAAGTAAGCTTTGAAGATTTAAATATTTAGTTTATTAATTATTTATTTTAGGGATGTTTTTGTACTAACATTAAAGGTTCAGGAATGTCTTTCTCATGACTTTGATACATTTTTTTTTCTGGCCTAACTCAAATTTTAGGTTGACATAAAAAATTAAATAAATTAGTAGATAGGACCCTTACACATCTAATTTATTTAATTTATTTAATTTATTTAATTTTTTTTAATTTTTTTTAATTTTTTTTTAATTTTCATCACTTTAAAGTTATGCTTAACAAACACGCCCCACTTTTTCACTGAATCCTATTGCTTTAAAATCACATCAAGGCATCAACCATCCATCACTGACACCTTTTTGCTAAGTTTCTTCTTATACGTTTCTCCCTATCTTTGTTCCTTTTTTGTCCTCCTTGCTTTCTTCCAATAGATTTCAGTCTCTCCCTATCTGCTTCGTCCATTTTCTTTGCTTTTTTTTTTTTTTTAAAAGGTGCTGCTCACTGTTAACAAATTTATTGAAAAAAGTTGTTAGATTTGGAGAAAACTTTTATTGTAAATAAAAAAATGTAACAATCAAAAGTATTTTTTTATTTTTTAATTAAAAATTATATAAAGGCCTATGGGTTCGGTCTGTCGTATCTTGATCTGTCTTTACATAAGTCATAGGTCAAGCCCAAACTTAATACTTTTTTGTGTTCGGTCCGGCCTAGCCTGCCTAAAAAACCTTGGCCTGACCCAGCCTAACCTTTTGCCATCTCTAGCGCAGATTGGAACTCTTATGGGTCAACCCTCGTACAAACTGATGTGATGATACAATAGCGCTAAATGATAAAAATTCATAATAAAAGAAGAAGATTACCAGGGTTTGGTTGGTTTCCATTTGTTTCTTTGTAACTTTAAAAGATAACCACGGTAGCTTCTATTAGCCCCTAGGTTTAACTCAAGGTACTGTAATGTTCAACTCTCTTCAGAATTCGGTAGAATAACATTATTCCTATTGATCCCTGTAGACATTTTGGTTGCTTAACACGACTAACTTCTCGTTATATTAGGTAGTGACACCTAATTGTCAAGTTGATCCATTGGTAGTTCATTAAAATGAACAATCTGTTAGACGATTTGTGCCCCAGAGCATCACATTGTGAATATACGCGGTATATTCGGAGTATAGGAAATTTTATATCTTTATCATTGTGATGGGATTACATTATGATAAATGTCCATATGATGTGAATATGAATGATTTGATTGTGAGACAGAAATCGTTCACGAAAATAT
>JANKKB010028597.1:0-15604 GCA_026225775.1 Bursera palmeri | reverse complement strand
ACAATGGTAAGTTGGTTACTTGTCATAAGACTCATCACTGCCTGTTGTCTCGATCAAAACATAGAAGTTGTGCATTGAGGTGGGTAATGGATTCCGAGCACCTTCCAAATGATTTAAAACCTGGCACATAAAATATAAGTAGAAAGTCCAAAAAATGAAACGGAAAAATAAACATAAATGCACCAATTAGTTTACAACTCAGTCCTACCAAAATGTATGAAGAAATAAAACACGGAGTAAATACCAATCATTAAGAAGAATCCTGATATTACTGAAGTTCCAATCTTCCTCCCCATCACTAAGAGAAAGAATGACATCGTAGGTTACAAGTAATATGTACAGAGACACAACTCAACATAAAGCATAATTATTTCATGGCAGTGTGAGAGTCAACGATTTATACATCTTCTCATATAAACATAGGTAAAATATATATCAAATATTTCATCAATTCAGTACATTTGAGTTGACCATCAACTATCACATTAGTCAGAAAGTCAAAGTAGCCGATTTATTTATTATATCACCTCTCAAGTTAGAGTCATGAAGAGTAGTAAAAAGGTGCCGTGATTGGACAAAACACTAGAAATTAGGTTAACATTTTAAGTCATAACTAAACCTTTCACACCAGAATTTGAAAACCTACAATGTAGTTGATAGGAAGAGTTTTGCATCAAAACTAAAACCAAGTCATAATTAAGCTTTAGTCATAACTGCAATTGCGTATGTGAGTCATGATGTCAACAGACAAAAATAAGACCATAATCTGCAAAAAAATGTTTACCAAATCCATTGCCTGGTTATCCAAAAATTCAAATGCTGACAGAATCTCCCCGAGTTTCGTCTTTGCTTCCAGTAGAAGTTTCTAATAAATGTAAAAATAACCAAAATTAAGGAATAAAATGCTGCCTTTTCTGCTAAAAAAAAAAAAAGAAAATGAAGCAAAAGGTTACAAAAAGATGTTACAAATATAAATTTGTAGTTAAACAAAAAGATGTTACAAATATAAATTTTTAGTTAAACTTCAGACCAAAACATAAAGATCAACTTTCCCAAGTCAATAAAATTATTAAATATAAACAAATTTATAGCGTGACAAATTTTGAATATTATAATCAGATAGTCAAGTAATAATATGGGTATTTTCTAAATTTGTGAAGAAAGCCTCTACTGTATACAAACAAAGTGTTGAATCTATAGCAGCATAATGAATCAAACACTCATATGAAGTGATCTAAGTAAATATAAACTACAGCCAACAGACCCCAATCAAACACACAAGTAATGCTGGTAACAAGAAAAATGAAAATAATAATAATAACATGATCAAGGATTTAGTTTCATAGAAATCATACCTGAGAAAATAAATTTAAGGGGAAGAAAAATTATCATACCTGGCAGCTGAAATAATCTTTGCATGCAAGAAATGCCAAATTTACTGAAGATAGCTTTGGAGGAGTAAGTATGGAAACTTTTGTTACAATTCCCAAGGATCCTTCACTTCCTACATCAAGGGTAGAACAAAAGCATGGAATTAAATCCCCTAGCAAAGATTGCACTTGTGAACAAATAAACATATAATGTAAAGTAAGCACAAATACCTATAAACAAATGCTTTAAGTCATACCCAGTATTATCTTTGCGTAGAGTTCCAAGCATGTCAAGAACGTCACCATTTGCTAAAACAGCTTCAAGACCTGTGATATGAGTCAAGATAAACAAGTTCACCAAGAAGAGAGAAAAAATCAACAACCGTTTGGGAGATACCAGAATACAAAGAAATACTAACTGAAAGTTTTAAGTTCAATTGCAGAAAATAGTTGTACACTTCATTAAACATCAACTTTAATAAATAGCAATTATCCTCACCAAGTATATTCCCATGTAGTGAACCATACCGGACAAGGCGCAAACCACCAGCATTAGTTGAAACATTTCCACCAATTTGGCAGCTTCCTTTTGCACCTAAGTCCAGTGGCATAATAAATCTGGAAGGATTCATTAGTATGACAATAGGATATCAAATATAGACAGAAAAATATACAAAAGATTGACTGTCACATAAAAATATATCAAAACAGGAAAAATCATCGCCTTTCTCAAAAAATCAAAAGGTATTCCTGGTTCTATACAGCAACATGGAGTTTCCATCACAACATTCAATAAAATCTTAACCAAATTCTGTAGCTGCACCATGATATATGTTCCTGTTTTATGGCAAACATCAACATTTTACAAATCCTCTGAGAAAGGAAAAGTATGGTATAGTAGACATTTACCCATGGTTGTCTAGGAAAGAAATTAGATTCTCCAATATGCATCCTGCTTCACATACCAGTATTCCACTGACCTGAAAAAAAAAAAGTATAAAATTGTTACTTCCAAACCTAGTGCACGTTCATGCATATGCAGCCTCACTAAACATGAAATAAAATATTTTCTGGTGAAAAAAAGTCCATCAAATATGCATGTTGAATATTCTGTCAACTTTCTCACTATGAGGCTTCTAATATATCAAATCTGATTTTATTTTCTTTTCCTGATTTCATGTGATTAATTTTAATTTTGTTTTCCTTTAATGTAACTAGTCTTTTTATTGTGTAGATAGTTGATCATAGAATTCTATATAGGCTAATTAGTTAGTTTCCTTAATTAAGTATATAGCTTGCATATTTATTCAGTGTAAATGAATTATTCAGTATCAGTGAAATATAATTTACAATAGTGCAGACATGTAAGGAAAGAAGAAAAATGGAAAATAGTAAAATATAGAATATCTACCTTGTCTAGAGCTATGATGTTATTCATCAAACTGACATTGATAATCACCTGCAGAATTACATGAAGAAGAAATTACAAAAACAGAAGATTATAAATGAAAAGTTTCTAAAAGTCCTAAAATACCAATTGTCTTATTTAAAAAACTTGGGTTATTACATCAAGTAGATATGTATATGCTTGCAAAAGCATCTAAATGTATATCATTGTAGATCCATTTCTGTATGTACGAGTACAAAAAACTTCGTGCTAACCTGAGCTCATGTTACACAATGCAGATTTGAGAAGATTAGACTTGCCTAAATTGAACTTAATTGAGCTTAAACTCAAATGTTAAGCCTGACAGTTGAGTTTGGATCAGTCCTATCACTTCCCAAAACAATCTATACATGCAATACGAGTCGGTGAATTTCTGTTGTTTTCAATCATGATAGCAAAAACATATTTCATATTCAAGCAATTGAATTAGTCTAATCCGCAAGTTTGGCAAACAGCAGCGAAGTTGGTGTATCCAAGTAACTAATTCACCATATATCACATATAACCATGTCCAAACACTTTAAGTAAGCCAAGATTTTGCAAAGACGAATCATCCAGCAGAGGTCAGACCATAATTTTACACCTTAGGCTAAGTTTGAATGTTTGACCCCAGCACAAGGTAATATAATGCCACTTGAAAGCATTCACATCAGCTGGAAAAGGAAGTAAGGGATATTACTAATGAGTAATGCTACATATAGAACCTAACCACATAATTATTCTCATACAATCTTTCTCATATATCCTGATGTGAAAAAGTATTCATAAAAAATCTATATAAACGAAGAAGATTGCAATAATGATGTCGCATCAGGTTATTTGAAAATATGTATAAGTTGGTTGTATGTATTATATTATTCATTACTAACTGGTAGCAAACCAAGCATATCATTTACCTCATCAAAAACAGGAACACTTCCGCCTACAAGACCAGTATTCCCACCCTGGGGAACTACAGCCAAGCGCCTGGAATTACAGTATTTAAGAATCTGAGAGACCTGCAAAAGGAAATTGATAAGAAACATTCAGCAACGCCCTCAATTGTATCGTCGCGAACTAACTTTCTCAAACGCAGTAGTGAATTTAGTGTACCTCGTTAGTGGTCCTTGGAAGGAGAAGAAGCTTACTAGACCCTTTGTATTTACCCATCCAATCTGTATTTGCAGTCAGCAATACATCTTCATCCTGGATGACATTTTTTTCACCTAATATTTCCTTAAAATACCTTATATCATCAGAACTCAATGTCGAAAACGATGCGTTTCTCTCAATCTTCGTAGCTGCCGAACCAAAACATTTGTACTGTATTGAGCTTCCACTTCCGAGAGCTCTTTTCATACAAGTCACGCCGTAATCTGTTACCGTTCGTGATGACGAATAGATTGAGAAATAATGGTAGCGATTCCAATTAAATTAACGATAACCAATTAATAATTAATGTAATGATAGGATGATACCGGAAGCAAAGCTGAAAGCTGAATTACGAGAGGCGTTAGTGGTTATTCGACGATCAATGAGTAATTTCGACGAGAGTCTGAGAAGACGATGGGCGATTCTCCATTTCTCCATGATCATTTTGCAACGGCGTTTCAAAATTGCAGTGGATAGAGGTCGTTGGAAGCGACTGTTAATTGCCACGTACAATGGTTCTATTTTAATTCCATCTACTGCTAGCGTGCCCAATTGGATTTAGAGCCTAAACGCTGCGTTTTTATTATTTTTTACACTTCTCCCCGCCAATAGTGATAATCATCCGAATGCTTCAACTCGTATTAGTCAACTGTTGAAACTGGACATTTTCATGTGTCATCCGTATTCAATTGATGACATTATTCATAGCCAAGTATGATTATGTTATGAATATTATATTATATCGTAATAATATTGTAAAATATCATATTATATCGTAATAAAAATAATATAATATAAAAACTACAATATGTATGGTGTACTTATGTATTGTACTAATATATAGTAAACAGTAATTAAAAATGTAACGTACAAAATATAAAAATATTTTATTTTATTTTACAAAAAAAATTAGTTATTAATTTCTTTAAATATGTTATCAAATGGTTGTCAAACTATTGTGGGTTGCAACGACTCACCGTCGACTGGTCTGACAACATGAAAAAACACAATCAGTTGGGTTTCATCTAGAGATAATGCATGTTTTTACCGAATTGGACGGCAAAAACTCCAATCACCAAATATTTGACCACCTCCTATAGCAAAAGCGTAGCTCAGATGTAGACCACTCCATCGGCAAAGCCTAGATTGTGTTATTTTGATCATTTTGATATCAAACGGGTCATCGGACGTGCTCCTATGATGGTTGTCGTCTGACAACTTCTTAGAGAAAAGTTTGTATTTAAAAAAATATATTAAAATTATAAATGTAATTATATAATTTATTTACAATTTTAATAAAATAATAATTTGTTAAAGTGAATTACAACTTTTTTTAATTAGTACTATACAATGAAATCTCTATACCACTTATAAACTTTATATAACTTAATACATTATATATGCATAAAAGAGTTGAAATTTGTACTATTTGGTATTATGCAAAATTCTAACCAAACCCAAGTATTGTACTACTTAGTATGATGTAGCAATTTAGTATTCTATAATGTCGCGTACCAAATGAACTTAATTATTATTTTTTTAATTATTAATTGATTGATTTTTTTTTTAATCATATGTATGCTCTTAGATAAATTTTTATATAAGAAAAAAGAAAATAAAAAATAATTTAAATTAGGAGATTTTATAGAAAAATAATTTAAGAGTTGAAATTTAGAGACAATAACTATATTTGACAGATTGAGAGTGCGATATTATTTTATTTGGGTTAATTTTTAACACTCAAAAAGTTGACACATTTTATTTTTGTCATTCTCTATAATCAAGAACTAACCTATTTAATAACCCCCCAAAAAAAAAAAAAGAAATCTATTATTCTATCAGATTACTATTATAACATTTAAAATTTCAGTCCTTGACATATTTTTTAATGGAATAATATCAAATAGTACCCTTGTATTTTAATATAATCTCAAGTAGAAAGCAAGTTTACCATTTTCATTAACTAAACCCCTAAGGTTTACTTTTTCTAATCAACTGCTAATTTTAACCCTTAAAAATACATATTTGCCCCAACTGAAATTTTTTCCTTAATTTTAAAAAATGAAAATCCAAAAAATAGAAATTTGTTTATTATGGGAGTATAATTTGTTTAATTTTTATTTATTCTTTTTTTGTGTTAAAATTAAGGAAATAAATTTTAGTAGGGGTAAATATATATTTTTTGGGTTTAAAATTAACATTTGATTAAAAAAAGTAAACCTCAGGGGTCGAATTGATGAAAATGATAAACATACTTTCTACTTGATATTAGACCAAAACACAAGGGTATTATTTGATATTATCCTATTTTTTAATGTATTTTTCAATATAGGTCTATCTTCATAATTCTTTCTAAAAATTTTAGAATAGGAAGTTTATGAATTTAGTATTATTTTTATAATGTTTATATAGAAGAAATGCTTTAACACAATTAAGTTCTGTTTTGATCAAGATATAAAATTTGTAGAATTTCATCAAACGAGCGATGGAAATAAAATTCGATTATCCGTAAAAAAACAGAAACGCTGCGTTTTGGGCGAGTATTGCAAAACGTGGCGTTTCGAGAATTTTAGCTGAGCGGACATCCTCCTAATCCCTATCCAACTCCCCACTGTACTCCCTCTCTCCCTCAATGGCGTCTTCTCTGTCATCCCTTTCATCCGTCTTAAACCAACCACAATGTGCTCTTCTTCGTATCAGAATCCAAAAAAGGTGCTGTTTCAGCCTCAGAGTGCTCTCTTTAAATCCCCAGGCCTCTTTCCATCCACGTAGCTATCACCGTCACACGATTCGTCAGCTCAAGCGGAATTTATCTCTCAATCTCTCTAGAAACTTTTCCCAGTCTCTCAACGTCCCTGATGGCCCCTCTATCCGCCACTTCATTGCCCAAGCTTCCGTCACCGCATCTCAGTCGCTGCCCGAGTAAGTCCACTCGAACGCACACTTACATACATGGAATTTTACTATACAGGTATATAGACTGTTTGATTGAGGAATTTATTTCTTGTCATGCCATAGTAATGTGAACGCAATAGAAAATTCACTGTTAGAATAATACTAAACTTAATCATCAATAAAAACTTATCTAATATGATGTGATTATATAAAATTACATACTAATAATAAGTGACATTATTTAAGATAGATGATGGGGTAATTATGCAATAATTTTAGATAAGTTTGTAAGTGTAGCATTACTCGTTTTTATGATAGCATGGTAAGTTTGTGATAGCATGGCTTACCTCTGTATTAGAGATATTACTGGTCGAAGATAGTTGCCATATGAAATAAAATGAAAATAAGTTAAAATTGCATGATGAAGCAATAAATAATCTTTCATTAAAACGCAAAGGGAGGAGATAAATGTGAGAAATTAATAGCATGCAACAGCCATATGGTGCTCTTATTAACTTTTTTATATGAAAATTTTTGCTGTCCCGCATAAATAATAGGAGTTATTTGGGTATTTATATGCAAGTACTAAGAGCCAATAATCTTTCATTAAGAGTACTGGCTGGAAGATTTTATGGCTTGAATATTGTTTGGCCGATGCTTGGCTTTTAGGTGAGTAGAGTTTGTGAAGTTGGACTCTTAGCCTTAGTTTGCTTTTCTTCTTTCTTGTCCAGTCTTGTGCCAGCTTCAGAAGTTCCTTCAGTGCCTGATCCTGAAGTCCCAACAAGAGGTCGCATTTATCAGGAGACATATGGTTGTCAAATGAATGTTAATGATATGGAGATTGTCCTTTCCATCATGAAGAATGCTGGATATGGTGAAGTTGTGGACGTTCCTGAGAGTGCTGAGGTCATTTTTATTAACACTTGTGCTATAAGGGACTATGCAGAACATAAAGTGTGGCAAAGGCTTAATTATTTTTGGTTTCTAAAGAGGGAATGGAAGAGAAATGTTGCTACAGGCAGATCACAGTCTCTGCATCCTCCAAAAATAGTTGTATTGGGATGTATGGCTGAGAGATTAAAGGAAAAGATACTGGATTCAGATAAGATGGTCGATGTGGTATGCGGTCCTGATGCTTACCGAGATTTGCCACGTTTATTGGAAGAAGTAGACTATGGTCAAAAAGGGATCAATACTCTTCTTTCACTTGAGGAGACTTATGCTGATATAAGTCCTGTTCGAATCTCAAAAAATTCAGTTACTGCTTTTGTTTCAGTGATGAGGGGTTGCAACAATATGTGTTCATTTTGCATTGTTCCTTTTACTAGAGGTAGAGAGCGGTCTCGCCCGGTGGAATCAATAGTGAAGGAAGTAGGAGAGCTTTGGAAAGAAGGCGTGAAGGAGGTAACACTTCTAGGCCAGAATGTAAACAGTTATAATGATACGTCTGGATTTGAAAAAGAAGTTGAACTGGGAGCTAATTGGAGATTGAGTGAAGGTTTTTCCAGCATGAGTAAGGTGAAAAAAATGGGTTTACGATTTGCTGATCTCTTGGATCAACTTTCTGCTGAGTTTCCTGAGATGAGATTTAGATACACATCCCCACACCCTAAAGATTTTCCTGATGAATTACTATATATAATGCGAGACAGGCACAATGTTTGCAACTATATCCATTTACCTGCACAAACGGGGAGTAGTACAGTACTTCAAAGAATGCGCAGGGGATATACCAGAGAGGCATACTTAGATCTTGTACAAAAGATACGAAGTATTATTCCAGATGTGGGATTAAGTAGCGATTTTATATGTGGTAAGTGATTTTCAGTTTATTTGAAATTGTAGAATTTTCATTTTGTTTAACTTGGGTAGTTGTTATTGTTGGAATTATGAGTGGCATTTGTAACTTATGTGTAATTTATGCATAGTTGGATTTGAACTGATAACGTTAAGCTTTAAGGATGCTAGTCACATTCTATGGTGCCTCAGAATATTTTTCGGGTCTCATTTAAGTTTTCTAGTAGTAACAATAGCAATCATGGATTTGATCGTTAGTTACATGGACTTCTTATTTTCTTTATTGAATGGTTAAATAGATAATATTATAATGTTCTTTAGTTTTTTTATTTGAGCCTTTGAACATAAATCAGCTTGCTACCTTTCAACAATCTGGTGTTGAATTTCTTGTACTTTTTTCTTAGTGATTTATATGCTCATGCATATGCTTCATAGAACCTAGGGCCTTGTAGGTTTATTATCTATTCGCAAAGTAATGCTCTGTGTTAATTTGCCAGACTGTCGATATGCTTCTGTTGCGTCATATATATTCTTGTCATTCTTTTGCTGTATTTTTTCTTCTTTATGTCTAATATTTGTGCTTGAGTAGTTTGAGTATTTTCACTGATCTGAAAATTTGTCTCCTGACAATCAGGACAACATTTACTAGTTGATATAGATTTTGCTGGCTGAGTAGCAGGATCTAACTAATTTGTGCCTCTTTTCTGGAATTTTTCTGTGTAAAATGACTGCAGTCTGTGTAATCAATGGAGTATTTGAATTTTTCTTTACAGGTTTTTGTGGAGAAACAGAGGAAGAACATGCAGACACTTTAAGCCTAATGAAAGCTGTTGGTTATGATATGGCATACATGTTTGCATACAGCATGCGGGAGAGAACACATGCGCACAGGAACTATGTTGATGATGTTCCCGAGGAAGTTAAGCAGAGGAGGCTTACAGAACTTATTGAAGCTTTCCGTGAGAGTACAGGTCAGTTTTTTGATTCACAGGTTGGATCTATCCAACTTGTGTTGATCGAGGGACCCAACAAGAAAGCTCCAGATACAGAGCTTATTGGCAAGAGTGATAGAGGCCATAGAGTTTCATTTATTAATATACCGGTACCAGATAGAGATAATGGTTACAGTGATAAGCGGAATCCTATTGTTGGTGATTATGTAGAAGTTCAAATATTGAAATCTACACGAGCATCTCTCTTTGGACAGGCACTTGCTATAACCAAATTAAGCTCATTTTACAAGAATGTCGCTGAAGAGGCTGCTGCCTCTGCCTGTGCAAGTAGAATTTGAACGCTTGCTTCCTTTAAATGTGACCTGATATGTTCCTTTCAATGAAATTATTGGAAGATTATGATTCTTTTGTTTCACAGTAGGAGCAGCTTCTTGCTGGGGTATAAAGATCTCTCACTGGTGTAAATTATGCGATAGGTTGGTCTTAGCATGAAAGGATTTGGGTATCAGAGCTTGCGGTATGGAATAGAGCTTTAGAAGATCACTGCTTATGAGCAGACATTTTTGTATTTTTAGTGTCGGCTAAGAATATTTCAGTGACAGATTACAGAAATGATTATTTTCTTTCTTCCTTTGCCCTACTTTTAGTATTAGTGATAGGAAATGCTAATTGATTCTCAAACCCTACCACACCCATTTCAACTTTGTTGTACCTCTCGACTTTCCTTAAAAGTGATCTGTATATCTCGACCTCTATAAAGTTGCTCAATCAGTTTGGATCACGTCGATTTCCTACAAAAGAAAAAAAAAAAACCGAAATTGTTCGTAAATAAGAATGTATGACTTGTGTTTCTTATGAGTTATTTTCGCGTTTTTCGGCTGTTACACGATCAAATGTTTATAAGATTTTAGTCTTTTGACTGACCCTTATTAGTAAGGAAACGGTAATTGGAAAATTCGTCGAGTATGAAGTATCTGTGATAGAAAATGTGCATCACGGAATTTCCCCACATAAAAAGTGGTCAACAAAACCCCTTGGGCCTTACTCTTGCGCACCCCTCACAGGTCAGTCACGTGCAGGAATCGGACCACTTGCTTCTAGCGAAACCAATGTCAAAATAGCAGCCCTCCATTTGCATGCACAGAGAAAGAACAGTGAAAATTGTTTTTGGGCGACCAGTGACTTTAAAAGATGGCGTGCACATACAGAAGGTGTAATGTGCATGAAAGAGAGAGAAAAGAGTTTGTGGTAGTGACTGTGGGGAAGTCTGAAGATGATGAAGACAAGTCGATGGGGTTTAGTTTGTTCCCATAATGATAAAGTTGATGGGAGAAAAGAGGCTGACAGTTTCGGCGCACCTCCCCCTCGGCCCATGGGCTTCCCTCACACACGTGCTTCCCTGCACTCGACTTGACTTCTCCTCTTTTCGCACTAATTTAGTAAAGCTGATGTTGAACTTTAATTTTTAGTAAAGCTGATGTTGAACTATAATTGGACATTCATCGTCTCTTTACGGGATGTAAATCTCCAACTCCAACCACCAATATCGTCAAGTTATGATAAGCTTCAATGAATTGACTCTTGACGCGATGTAAGAGCCCTGATCCCAAGTTTTATGAACTTTTATTAATATAAACATAATTAACGTGCATGATAATTGATTTGATATTCTATCATTTTGTTCTCAAAGAACGGCCAGATATGAGCTTCCACCTTAATCACGTCTTTACTACTGTCCAAATCTTCAATTTGTATAAGGTCATCATATATAAGCTATAAAAGAAAGAAATATGATAAACTTTATTAATTTGTATGTTACTGCGATACGCGTAGAGAGAGACAGGGAGTGAGACTGAGATTTATTACCATCAGAGAATTTCTTATATATAGTGAGTAAAGATCTGTACTCAACTCATCATGAGAGTATTAATTATAATCTACGAATTCAATGTTGCCTGTAGTGCTTGGCTGCTATCCAGATGTCCAGGACACGCTAATAGATCCAAGTGCGCATATTACAGAGTACATATCCTATATATGCATTTCAGTTTATGGATACAAATTAATGTTAGGAATAATATCTGGTCGGAAAGGAAAGTGAATAGAATCCACACAAAGCAACAAATAAATCACTCAAAGAGATACGGACAGATATTCCAGTTGAGACATTACAACTGGTTTTTTTAGTAGAACTTAAATCCAGCTATTCTTATCATATTCAACAAATTCTTTAACAACTTCCACTTCCGGAGGAAATCAAAGACCAATGTTTGTACCGATAACTTCTCCAACTTTCCTGTTTTATTCTTTGATTGCGTTCAATATCCAATAGTTAGAAGGGGATTGAATTCAATAATAACAATTGATTGTTAACCGACCAACGCCCTAACTTGCAGATCCATGTACCCTTTTTTGGTATGGAATACCACCAATCCATCGTGTATATATTAAATGAGCAAGGGACCTATCTAAATGGCAAGAAGACAAAATGACAAGCGTGGCGCTTTTGGTGCACCCAATATGGCCACCTCAATTAATGACAGTAGCAAAGCCCTAGATCTTCCAAATCTCCCACCCTAGGTGTCTATACCCCTCTCATTCAATTTCTCACTAGGACAAAGAGAAGTTTCTTCCATTCACTCCTCAAACCATTCTCTCTCTCTCGCACACCTAAAAGTTTAATAAAGCTGCATGGTTTGCCAAGTTAACCATGAGTACTAGGGTTTCAGCTGATATTTAGTTTGAAGGCAGTGGAGAAAAGAAAAGATTCTGGTGAGAATGGGATGGGTTATGGGATTTTTGGCTTGGATGGGTGTTGTGATAAGCGGATGGCTGTGGTATAGGAAGCAGAAAAAAATGGAAAAGAAGAGTGGAGTTCCAAAAGGCAACTTGGGTTGGCCTTTCATTGGAGAAACTCTAGACTTCATTGCCTGTGGTTACACCTCTCAACCAGTCAGCTTCATGGACAAACGCAAATCTCTGTAAGCTTTTCTCATCCACTTCTGTTTTTCTATCTGCTGGCTGTGATCTTCTGTTCTTGCTATTACAAACTTCTTTCCTGTCTTCTACTCTTCATTGGCTGCAGAGAAGTGAGAATTATTAATTGATCCGTCTTTTTCTCTAATTAGTCATCAATGTGTTCTTTTTGTATATGTTGTGACGAATATGTACTACTAATGCTAATATACCATCAGAATATTGTACTTACCTTCTCTTAGATGATAACTACTATGTGAGACAAGTCTTTAATTTGTATCGCTAAACAAATATGCTGATATATGATAATGATGGTGCACATGGTTATAGCTTCCTGAGGTATGTTATATATGTCACCATAATAAGAACTATGGAACTGCCTGCGAGCTTGGATAAATCATTATCCTACTCGCGAAAAGATCTATGATTAGCTTCCTAAACCATTTGGTTGGAAGTTTAAACTTAGTTAAGTATTTGCTCAAGAATTGTAATTACACATACATATAAACTTTAGGTAGGAATTTTTTTTCTTACCAGTATCGTATTCATGTACGTGGTAATACAATTATAATGATTGTTTTTGTTTATTTTCTTAGCTATTTAGAAAATTAATTTTTGTCTATCTCAATGTTTCTGTCACATGTCAATCATATGACGGAATAATGATCTATGTTAAAACTTAAAATTCTCCGATTCACTAGAAGATAAATGGTAAATGAGAATAGTACCTTCGTTCTTTTCCAAAGGGTTTGATTCTTTCACTGAAGTTTGATTACGCAACGCAAAGTAGGAACTTGAAATGAGAGTGATGGAGATGGTATTATTGAGGAAGTTTGTGCTATAAATTACCTGAATTTGAGCAGAATATGAATTCTTGAGCAATTATGCCTCATTTATTACGGAGATCTACTCTGATTACCTTTGAAGCTTCAACACATGATGATACATTTATAACAAAACAATAAGCAAAAAGGAGTTGTTTCAAGAATTGAGAGCAAGTTGAATGTAGTACCCTGCCCTATCCTGACTGCAGCGCGCAGGACGTAGATCTTAGGCTCTGAAACAAACTTCATTGCTTCTGCAGGCAGTAACCAAAGCCTATTATCCAAATTATTTGAGCTTTCCGATGAATTGACCATTTGCTTTCCATTTTGTACCTTACTTCATATCTTATGGCGGTCAACGAAAGTTATCAAAACAAGTAATAAATTAACTCCTTTTTTCTCTACAGGTATGGGAAAGTGTTTAAAACACACATCTTGGGTACACCAATAATTGTGTCTACAGATCCCGACGTTAACAAAGTGGTTTTGCAAAACCATGGCAACATTTTTATCCCTGCTTATCCGAAATCAATAAGAGAATTACTTGGACAATCCTCGATACTTCAGATGAATGGCAATCTGCAAAAGAGGGTGCATGCACTGATCGGTGGTTTCCTGAGATCACCGCAATTCAAAGCCAGAATCACTAAAGACATAGAAAACTCTGTCAAGCTCGCTTTAGAAACTTGGAGAGATACGCATATTATATATGTCCAAGAAGAAACCAAAAAGGTCATCTCATAATGATTATTATATTAGCTCAGAAACTCATATATGCTCATAAAATTCAACTAATACTTAATAGTTTAATGGACCTTTTGCTTCTCAGATAACGTTTGAAGTTCTGGTAAAAGTGTTGATGGGCAATGGCCCTGGTGAAGATCTATACTTTCTCAAGAAACAATTTGAAGAATTCATCAAAGGTTTGATTTGCTTGCCAATCAAACTGCCAGGAACAAGACTGTATAAATCTTTGAAGGTAACTAAGATTAACAACAAAAATCATTTAGAAACAACACTTGCACGGGGTTTGTTAACCACGGGTTAATTATCTGAACATGCAGACTAAGGAGAAGTTGTTAAAGATGGTGAGGAGGATTATAGAGGAGAGAAAACTGGCCATGGAGAAATCAGATGCGAAAGGTTCACCAAACGATGCAGTGGACGTGCTATTACGTGAAAATTGTGAAGCAAATGAGAAGCAATCTTTACCGATGGATTTCATCAGCGGAAATATTATAGAGATGATGATCCCCGGAGAAGAGACTGTGCCCATGGCAATGACACTTGCTGTCAAATTCCTCAGTGACAGCCCTGTTGCTCTGAAGCAGCTTACGGTACGTAAATTCAGTACATCGCTTTTAGATTTCAGACTTGGGATTGATCCAACGGTTAGGATCATTTTCTGTTGAGAAGTCATTTTCGTTAGACGCACGAATGGATGCACATTTGCGAATGATGCTATGGCATTTTTTTAGCCGTACGATTTAGATTGAACGGCTATTAGTTCAGGACCACCTATTAACTCCGTGTCTGCGCCAGTTGAGACCGCCGGCTGTCGTAGGGTTCTATACGCAATTGGTCCGTGTCAGAATTTTCGTATTTGCAACCAGATAAGTCTTCAAATTCCTGAAAATATTTTAGATAATAAACTTTTTTTTATGAGGGGATAAATATTTGAAAAAATATATTAAATCTAAAATTAATTCTTTTTTACCATTTAAGAAATTAAGGAAATTTGATTTGTATTAATTATAAATTAACTTCGAAAAAAATGGTTTTATTTTATGGAAACAGTTATAAGAATTGTTTTAATTCTTAAAATTTCAGATTCGGTTCAGGTAATTCTAGGATTGTTCTCGTAAATTAATCTTTGAAAATATCACTGTCTATTTCTCTCTTATTTTCGTTTTAAAATGAAGTCACCGGCTTAATTAAGGTGGTGGTAAGCCGAAGATCATGTGTAACCAGACCACATCCCTCTCATGCGAAAAGGAGAAGGCGACCTGGTCATCTTCCATGCATGCTTGATGGGAACATGAACACCCTACTGTAAATTTAACAGCCATGAAATAGAGAAAGGCAGTGGTCACGACCAGTACCAGCCATTAAATGGTCTTGTCTCCGTCTCAGTCACACAAAAATTGGAAGAAAAGAATGACCTAATCTACATATCCTTAGAGCGTTTCGATTCCTTCGACATTAATACAC